>MBFL02000489.1:0-22098 GCA_001696595.2 Aspergillus hancockii | reverse complement strand
GAGTCGGCGGGGGGGGGAACGGTCCAAGAGGGAAAACGAATTAAAAAAAGAGGGAAGACGACGACGATGAATGTATGTGAATGAAGAGAGAGGGAGAGAGAGAGAGCGATCAAGAGAAGAAGAGAGAGAAGTTAAGTGGTTTGTGGTAGAGAGAGAGGTAAGTAGTAATCAAGTCGTCGGAGTACTTACCTACTCATTGAAGGTTAGTCGCCCGTTAGTCGCAATCGCATTTGCTCCTGAGTGGCCTGAATGGGAAAAGAGTAGTGGAATGGTCGCACGAGGCAAGAAAGACTAATAAAATGGGGGATAATCCCTCGTCAGCAGTTGCTCCAGAACCTTTTGGTTAATATGCAGACGATGATTGCTTGGAAGGTGACAGATGCTCGTAACTCTGCCACAGACTAACCGCTGGCCTTGAGTTTAGTGGATTTCGGGTCGTGGTGCAAAAGTGGACTCCTTACCCCAGCGACTGTCGCGGGATAACCCACGAAACAGCAGACGCCCTGAATAGGATTAGTCATGCCTGTCTTCCAATGAACATACTCAGGACTCCAGACGGAGTGGGTCCCACCGGCTCTAGCGCACCATCGGTTGCAGGGGAGCATGGGCCATGACAGGGCCAGAGCCCAACGAAAGACTGGCCCCACGCCCCCAGTCACGGGGGTGTCCGGTGGTTTGTTGGTTTTCTGGTGGTACCAGTACGGAGTTACGGAGTACTCTTGTACAGATGTATCTACCCTTACCGTATCGTCACTTTCGGTGCTTCGGAGCATACAATCGACCATCTATCTCCTGTTGAGACGGGGGAAGTTCTGTCCAGGTCCAGGTCCAGGTCCAGGCCCTCTTTACTGTAACCCTTCCAACGACCGCAAAGAAGGTTGAAAGTAACGTAAGCAAGAGAAAGATAGGAACGAGGAGAAATAAAACGCTAAGGTCGACTATGATCGATCGGTCATCATAACTAAGGGGGGAAAAGTATACGAATTGTCAAATTTTTAGCTCTGTTTTATGTATAGAACAATCCTTAGTCAGGAAGGGTAATGTCCTCGTATGACAGATAATGCCCACGCACACAGACGTCGGTGCTATGACGCGCTAGGAAAGTCCTTCATGGAATGGATCTAAAAAAGTAAGGTCCTGCGTAGGCCGCCTTGATTAATTAATCGCTTATATGTCCAGTACATATTATCTGGAAACGATTATTATGATAGGGACGTACAGGAGCCGGATTAAGGACCAGGACCATGGAGAGGTGCAGTACCTCTTGAAGTATGTGCAGTACATGCGTACGTTAACTGCCCTTGCGTAGCCATTCCGTATTCACCCTTAATTTACCGGACCACCTTCCGCCGTTCTTTCCCTAAATCACCATATCATTGTATGAGTGTACGATTGAGATTCCGAGACCGTTTGCCTGGCTGGCATGATGTTCCGGTCCAGGAAAACGGTCCAGTCTCAAATCAGGTCTTTTACTGACAATAGGATGATTCTACAAGGGGATAGGTTCCGTGATTACGCCAGTCATGAACCGAAAACAAGGAAACAAGAGCTCCGTGCAGAGATCCGATTGTACCCCAACATGCAGCACGTAGGGGTTGAGAGACAAGAAAGATAAGAGAGCTGAAACATTTCAATCTGGAACATCCACTTATTCAGACCGACGAGATAATTAGTTATTACGACTGGCGACTATCAGTATCTCGGAACGAGATGGAGCACATCAGTGGGGACCTACGGCAGTGACCAACCGCTGCTGCCTACGAACTGCCTCAAATTGTTGATCGTTCCGTCGGCGGGCGTGGCATTGCACGTGTCCTCTTCATGAATTAAATGGAAAAGAACTGAATCTCACCCCGAGGTCATGATGATGGTGGTGGTGATTGAACAGTGATGTGCGATCGGAGATTGCTTCATTCTTAAAGATACCCGGATCCATGGTATCAATTATCTGGGCACCGGATATGATCTTGATAAGGACACCAAACGAAAGAAAGGCGTCGTCAGGTGATGGACACTACTGCCCATCTTGGACAAGTCAACTTAGCCGTCGGCAATTCCTCCAGGGGGTGACAGTACAAGGTTACCGGTGAGTGTTGAGGGAATGAAACGATCTGGTTGGTTTGATCCATGAAATAGATCCGATGATGTCATGCTACGGCTGACTCAGCTGGATGGTACAGTGGTCAACCCGGTGGTAATACCATTACTGTCCTGTACGGGGCAATGGTCTCGGAAGAAAGTATGGAGAATCCAACCCCAGACCTCGTGACGGTCCCGATCGGCAGGCAATGTAGCTTCCAAGAGCCAGAGCGAAAACAATAATAATAATAATAATAATAATTAAAAATAAAATAAAAAATATTAATAGTACAAAAAGTCTTCGGGAAAGATGAATTCTGCTATAAAAAAGGAAATTGACCGAAAGAATCTCAATAAACTCAACCATTGTTTGACGGTTAGGCCGGATCCAAGGCCATGGCTAGCGATGGGAGAGTGGCGGTTGGCGCCGCATCTTCCCCCCCCCCCAAACAGTCAAAAAAGCCTCTAAAAAGGAAATCACAGCAGTAATTTTGAACTAGTGATTGCTAAGAATTAACCCCACGACGAATAAGATCCCAACAAAGAAGGGCCAAAAAAAAGCACAAGACAACGCCGCCTGCCAATGCCGCAGACAGCAGCTGTGCGCCATTTTGTGGGGAGAGCAAATGAGAAGCTGCACCCTTTCGTGTGGGGGATTTCCCTTCTAATGGATCCATTCCATCGTTCAGCCTTTCTGTGTGCCAATAGTATCCGCCCGATCCGTTGCGGCCGGTGGATAACTTAATAAGAGTCATCCACTTTTCTGAATGTCTCAGGCATCGCGGATAGTTAATGGTCTTTGTCGGTCTTCGAATACCTAATTGAGAACCCTCGCGAGACTCCCTAGCGGTTTTCATTACCCTTTGAGACCGATGTCTCAATGAGTTCAGATCCACCACGAGAACTGAAATGAAAACGGTATCATCATTTGTGGAGTTGACTTGAACGACGTGTGGGCTCTTCCTGTTAAAGGGGATTCCTCCGGTCTGTTCTCTGGCATTGAAGAATTGGCGGAACCGTGGACGAAAAGCATCGGAACCATAACCAAATTGCACTACTCCAGATGGTCAGCCTCATCTCATTGGATACAGGTCCCGATGATGGCGTGGATCGTTTTTTGGGCTTCCCCAACCATGCGTCCCCTGAGGACGGGGCCCAGTTCCCTCGGGGACGCTCGAATTTCTAGAAATGAGCACTCAAACCACCGAGGCATCCACAGTGGTCCGTGACGCTTCATGTTGCATTGGCGCAATTTGACTTTCTCCTGTCTCCTGACGGTCCATCCTTGTTGACCTTCCTAGTTAAGGGCAGCTCTTTTTTTATCCTCTTTTTCCCATTTGCCCATGCGCTTTAACTTTCGGGCTGTCCTACTAGAACGTGGTGAATATGGGGAAGTAATATGGGCCCGGTACGACGGACAAAGGAAACAATGATCTGATCTGGTGGCAACCCTCCATGAGAATGGTCAACGGGGATCCATTGAACGGCAGAGAATGCCGCTGAGGTTGAATTCAGCGAGGTTGTCGTAGCTTGACGGAGGGTGTTGTAATTATTGCTCCAGTGGATGAGCTATTTAGCAGTACTGATCAAGCACTGGAGGGTGTAGGAGCGAAGAAAGCTACTCGATAGCTACAAAAGGCTAAGAATCTTTCCCTGTTCATAGGATAGCAGCTTATAACATCCACCGACCGAGAGTTTTTCTGGTATCACCTTGGTGGCCAACCAGTTGAGCGCTAGGGGTCCCAAAATACCCGAATTAGGTGAACGATGCACGAGACTGTGATGTCTAAGGTTAGCCGCCGCGCGGTCCAAGCGGCGAGGGACTTTGACCGGCCTGATTGGTGACTGCCCCACGCTATGACGTTGGGTTCGGCCTAAACGGCGAGGGTGGCATCCGGGAGTGCCTGACTACTACAGAGCGTAACCACCGGAAGGTTATTCTTATACAGATGTAGTATATCAAGTACTATATACTTCCTTACATGGCTATATTTATACCGCCTCAGAAAGCATACTTGACGCTTAACCATGCAGTAATCTGTGAGAATCCGAGGCCGAACTCCTCCGCGGGGAGTTAAGCTCCTGATTTCTTTAGCTTCATCGCACGGCCCTCGAACGTTGACACCTCAGGCTGTGTCCAGGCCAGGCCGAGCGCTACTCCATTGAGTTTAGCCACGGCCGAGTCATGTGGCTCCGTATTGCAGTAGTGCATTCTTTCCGGGCATAGCAAATGTTGCGAACTTGTGTAGAATGATAACGATAGCCATGACAAATATCAACATTGGTTTGAGATGGTATATCATCTTATCTACTCGAAGAAGTCCACATCACCCCCTATGATCTTACGATATGACGCAGTGGTTTTACGGCCTTTCATGGCGATCGCGTCGAGGTTCTCATCATCATGCTACTTTAATACTTTATAAATACTACTGTGTCACTACCGTCGCTAACTATAATTAGCTAGTTCTGAGGACTAGATTTATCCAGCCGAAACTTACTTCGCTGATCATCAGCCGGCGTCTACTAGACGCTTCTTCCTTTCCTCCTATTGGCGACTCTACCGTTGCATGATTCTGGGCGGTTAGACAGTCTTCGACCATGACCGCCACTGGGAATATAAACTAAAGAGAAAGCTTACCAAAAGTAAATAAAAACAAAAAAACAAAAAAGAGGTCCAGAATGAACAGAAGGAATACGAAAGCTAATCTATTTTCCTCATACTATACTGATGTACTCGTGGATCTGCACGGGTGCTACGCACCCTCCGGACAAGCCACTGATCCCTGATGACAGACGGTTACACCCGTTAATCCAGAGATCTGAACTGCAGGCCTCGCCACAGACGAACTAAATTCGATGATACGTGCATGGCACAGTACAGTAAGGAGAAGCGTGCATCGATGATACAATCGCATTGTCGATCCCGTCGAACCAGAGTGGATCATTTATGAGTGGCATTGAGAAATTCTCCGAGCAACGTGTGTTGAGCTCTGTTTCAAGCTAGCCGATGGCCTGAGCTGTGACGGATCTGCAGATGGCATCATAGTATGTGTGTACGAGAGCGTACACGCTGGATGTCTTTACGATAGGACATACGACTCTCTTCCCGTAGAGATCTTCAGGTAATAGGGCAGAAGTACGTTGTGGATCTATTAACCTGCATCTGCATGCTTTAGGGCTCTGTTTAGTACACAAGACTCACGGTTAAGGCGGGTATCGTGGTCGACAAGACGTTCATGAGTGGTAGCTATTTATGATCGGTCGAGATCAACGGCAGTATTGAACAAGTGCTGGTGTACTGTCAGGGACGGATATAACCCCCGATGGCTGGTCTACCGTGTAGCACGCCATTTTTGAGGCAGGTTGTCATTGGACTTGTCAGAATCATCCTGGTTGCTTTAGTGATTGGAGTAGGTCCCCACTGTATACGCTAAGGGTCCCTGCCACCAGTTAGATATGGTTTTAGGTATACTGACTACATTGTTTTTATCTTCAAACCCAGCGCCACACAAATATAGGTCGCTCTGATATGCCTTTCGGTCTGATGTCGCCTCCATTTAATTAAACCCACTTTCGTCCTAAAGTTAGGACAGGAATAAAGAAAATACCTCAGCTCTAGACTACTCCGGTTCTCTCAATCATGAGATTGCTTAGCGGCCGCCTGTCAGTGGAGACCACAGTCCCTTGGCGTCCACCACTGCATGATTGGTAACTGGCCACAATTGTCACAATTTCTTGAACAGTTTAACCCTGTAACTAAACAAAGACTTACCGTACAGCATCCAGGGTGGCTGAATTATATTGGTTGAACTTGTTCCTGGCGCAGCCGCACCTACAGATATCTAGTCACCTCTAGTGGCTGGACCGCGCACACCATTACCAAGACACTATGAATAAACAAGGCCACCAATGTGAAGGGGTAGGGTTAATCCGCGGCTGAGCCTTGTTGATCCATGAGACAGTTTTGTACCTTTCTTTTTGGATTTTAGTTCTGCTGCATTAATAATCCGGTGAAGAACAGGATCGGAAAACTATGGGAGGAGCTTCAGCCGAGATCGACTCTGCCAGTCACAATCAGGAAAAATATATGAATTCGTATTCCACTAACGAACTTTACGAGAATCGCATTAATCCTCGACATGAAAAAAAAAAAAAAAAAGGCGCACATACCACCCATAGGTCCCTGCAGCCACCGACCACATCCGACCAGTCATTGAACAAGTCCATGCACCAGCCAATCTAATTACCAAGAGACAAACATTCAAGGGCCTTGCTACTAACCTCAACTAATGCAACTACCCATGCAGTCATACATCCAGAGCACACACATACATACATACATACATACATACATACATACATACATACATACCGTACCCCAAAGACGCAACCCCCTAAAGACGCAACCGGTAATACTAATACCTACCATAACCGGAGTAAGCCCGACATCAGCCAAGCTGAGATTATGCACAGCGCATGGAACCTAACCTCTGCTGTGTTAGTGGCATGCCTTTTACTTCGCTAGTAGGGAAGTGACTTATTTTACTGCAAGGATGCGCGCGGATGTTTCCGTATTGGAGGGTTATGTAAGTAAGATTGGTGGTATGCAGATACAGTTCAGCTCCTGCGTGGGATGTCGTGCGTATTACTACTGCTCGGTGTGGTGTGCTCCGTCCACTCTTTATCTACTGGTGTACTTGACGGGATATATGCTCGGTACGTGCGCCATTAGATGTGCTATGATTCTTGAATAGAGATGCCTGGGTGGCTTGAGTGATCTGTTCTCTGTTTCGCTGTCAGTAGTTTTGATCCTGAAAGTGTGAGACCTGAGTCGCACGAGGGCCGGGGTTGGGATTTGATCGCTTCGCTGGATGCTGGGTTGGTCCAGGGTTAAATGCTTGGTTGGGCTTCCTTGGGAGTCACATTGCTGAGTGTATTTGGCTTGAATCTGTCATCCTATGGTTTGTCTCTCTTGGATAGGTGACTATATATAAATAATACTCTCGTTGACTAAAGCATCGTGCAACTCAGTTCTGGTAGGATCCATAAAGTACATACTACACGCATAGGAGGATTCTATGGATAGACTCAATGAGTCCAATAGCTACATGAGATGCCTTAACCTCCAGGTTAATTTTGAACACAGACCCACCCAGAAATAAACCTCTACATACTCATTGTCATAAAACATTTAACCCTTCTTACCAAAATACAACAACGAAGAGAGAAAACACTGTATCCCGACGCTTCATACCGAACCTGCAGCGCAAACAACCATCACAGCCGACCCCTTTAAAATAACGCGCGTCTAACGGCCGGTCCAGCAGTAGCACTTTGCGACTCGACTATGTGACCCAGACAATTCTAGAAGACTAAAAGTCGAAGACAAACACTGATTAATACCCAGCACGAGAAGGGATCACTTGAATAGTACCATGCAGCCTCGCCGCGGATGTCACCTTGAGCGGGCTGTATCCGAATTGTTTTCTATGGGACTCGTGCAAAACTTGGTTGATTGTTTTCTGATTACAGCATCAGTGACGAGGCTCAGTCGAGATTGAAATCATCAAATTGGATGACTTGATCTCGTGTTCCCTTCGGTGCCTAGTTGTCTCGACATATCTGGTGTTTGTTTGTCTTTGCTGATGGTGGCCTTTGTGCCCGTCCTCCGTTTGTTGGTGGAATGTGTTCGTTTGTGGTATGCTACAACCGATGTTTCTGATATTGGAAACTGCTCTCACTTGTACTTTGCTAGCCAGCAAAGAATAACTGCAAGAGTATGGCTTTGCCCAAGTACACGGGACCTCAATATACCCTACCTTCAAGCACGTTCCATTAGATTATGTCGACTGAAAGGATATTACTCAAGAGCTTGGATCTCGGCATTATATACCTATATCCCGATATTCACCACCTCAACAACCACAATCTCTAGTATACAACCTACTAAAGACTATACATCAAAGTCCCATACCCCAACTGATCAAATCCTCCACTACTACCCCCATAATACCCACCACCGCCCTCAGCACCCTCGCCCTTCTCAACCACCATATCCCGGTACTGCTTCGTCCAGGTAGCATTCTGCTTCTTCAGCACTCCATAGTGGTTATACAGCAACTCCCAGATAGGACGCACATCGCCGCGAGCATTGCTGCTGATCTCAGTCTGCGTCACATCACTATTCTGGTACGTAGTGTACGGAACGTCATGGCCGAGATTATATTTAGCCGCGTATTCAGCCCTATGAACAGTTGGCCATCATCATGAGAGAAAGAAGGAGAAGAGAAATACTCACCCCGCCAAAATCAACCCATCCCCATACGCAAACAAATCCTCCCCCTGATTAAACGCCGCCTGCGCAACAGCCCCCAACAGCCCAAAATCCAACATCGCATGCCCCTGATCCCTCCCAGCTTCCTGCCCCTGCCCCAAAACCTGCCCCTCAACCTCATGCAACTTCCAGACCATCTTCGTAATAGCCCCGTTTCCGGTCCCATTCTTAAAGTAATCCACTGCCTCCTGATACATCGTCTCGTTATCGGCCAAGATCCCGATAGAGAGCATAGAGGCCAGATTACACAGGTCCCAATTCGCCCAGTAGTGGTCGATTTCGGCGTCGTTGTGCCGGATGAAGAAGTCGTGGTTCATGGGGTAAAAGACATTCACCATCATGTCCCGAAAGGCAGCGAATTTGTCCTCGCCCCAGCCTGCATAATCGCGCATCAGCTCGCCTGCGTTTGCGAGCGAGTAGCCGTAGATTCCGGAGGCGAGGAATTTGTCCGAGTTGCCCGAGATGGACTTGAGGGTTGAGGCCCAGGCATCGAGGATGGTGATTGCTGTTTTGGCGTAGGTTTCGTCGGAGGTGATTTTCCATTGCAGGGCTAGGGCATAGGCGGCCGCGATGTCTTTGTAGAGGTTCGGGTAGTTTTCGGCGTGTACGCCGTCTTTGCCGCGGTAGATGGTTCCTTGGGCGCGGGGTGTGTAGTTTGGGGAGGCGAAAGAGCTGTTTGTCAGCTTGTACCAGCCCGTTAGCCAGGGTTCGGCGTTGGATTGGACTTTGGTTTTGATGCGGTCGAAGTCTGCGTTTGTGTGGAGGAGACCTGGGTGGGTGAAGGCTTGGGTTAGGGTGCTGAGGGATGCGAGTGTCCCAATTGCTAGGGTGAGGGGACGCATGGTTGGTGTTGGCGGGTGTGCGTCTGGTGGAAATGAGATGGAATTGGTTGTTGTGCAGAGCAGGATGCAGCAGGTTTCTGTATACAATATATAGATTCTTCGCGGAGCCAGTCCGGAACTTCAACCGATGCGCATGCGCGTCTCTATCCGAACTGCCGCGTTGACTGACGGTATCCCTGTCATGGAGGATTGGCCGGAGCTTCTCCTAGAGTAGATCATTAGTTTATATGGAAATAAGTTGTACGGTTGAGGATCTTGTTGACGTACTCCGAGAGATCTAATGCGGGAAATTTCCCGACTAAGAAGCGAAGCCATTGTTGAGCGATGTCTATCATGACCGGATCGGGAAGTGTTAGGGTTGACCCGTTTCAACATAAAACATTGACCCACTTAGGAAGCAAAAGAGATTGATAACTAGTATCAGGGACCAGCGATCCTCCATACCATTCAGGGCGCTTAGCAATGATATTCTACGCTTCAGGGGTTATTCACCTTCGTTAGGGTTGATGTTTGGAACTACATCCCGAGACCCAGTGGCTTGGCTTGCGGCCGTGTGACCCATGGATCCCGGATTAATTTATTGCACTATAGGAGTTCTTAAGTATATCCCTCATGTTCGTATTTTCCACAGGTAGTTCTTGGCCTTGGCTGCTCTCTAGTAGTTCGGGAGTTACTCCGGAATCCATGCCAATGCCAACCGTGTTGTTCCTCGTAGTATGATTGTATTAATCTTTTCATGTAGTGATTAGTGCTAGAAATCGAGGGGCGATACCCCACGGCTAGCTTGAACATGTTCAGCTTAATGGTCTATATCAATCCCTGTAGTGCCATGCTATACCTATCAGTCTGCGCGGGGATCAACCCACAGCCGTTTGAGCGTGGTGTTCCTCAGGAATCTAGGGGGCAACGGAACTATATCAGTTCATGCTAAGGTGTTTGGTAGTATGGATACTGAGTGGTTGGAACTTATGGCGACATTACGTGTACTTGATAAGATGACCCCCTATAGTCTCAAGGATGCCGCAAGTGTTTTTTTACTGGATGATGAGAGAACAGGGGCGTTGGTTGGCCCCCGGCACTAATGGTGGGGTGGTAGAAGGTCTCTGGCTCAGGGACATTGTTCTTTTCAGTAACAGGCACACTATGCTTGGATATTATCAGACCAGGGCGATGCATACGTACGTGTACTGAGATCAAAGAAGTTCGAATAGAGTCATAAGTTGGGGTTTAGACAGGGAGGTAAAAGGAGTCTCATTTTATCTCAACTTCATACACGTAACTAGACATTTTGAGTACAAATGAGAAGAAAGTTTCACTCGTCTTCCCCTAATGTATTCACACCCATCGCATACCATAGGCACTAAAAGATGAGGAACAGCCCAGGGACAGTCTAAATAGGTAATGCAAACAAATGATCTGCTCGAAGAGAAGGCCTGATGTCTACAGCTCCAGCTGCTCATTTGAGACATAAAATGCGACCACCCAGCCCGCGGATAACTAGAAGCCTATTTTATCCATCGGAGCCCAGCACAGCAAATACCCATTTTTCTAAGCTTCTTTCGTGCCTCTTGCTCTTTTCTCGAAGCATGCGTAGTCGCTCCAGCTCGGCTTCTTTGGCCCTTCTTTCAAGTTCTCTTTGCAGACGCTCCCGCTCGTGGCGTCTTTTCTTTTCATCATCGCCAGTACGAGTGAGGTCACCTTCCTTTCAATTTCTTGAATCCCTCCCTGGGCTGCACATTCGTGTTCAAGTACCTGCTTGAACTGATTTTCCTCCTCTTCAGCTCTTAGCTTATCGCGTTGTAACTGGTGCCAGATTACATCCGAAACGCCCGAATCTCGAGGAACAGCGGTTGTAGTGGAGTGAGCGACCTCTCTCAAGCCTTGATCCTCGTCGGGATTCTCTTGTCTCTTGTGCATGTTCTGGGTGCACTTGATCAAAGGCGGGGACAGAAGACTGGCTATCGAAAGCGAAGTCCGGCGGCGAGGGAGTTGTCTGTTCAAGTGCTGCGCGAGTACCCTGCCGATTTGTGCGTTCAGTTTGCATGCGTTTCAGCTCTGTGAGAATGACCTCTTCAAAAATCACTACATTTCCACTGCTAGCACCCTTGGCTACTTTACCAGATATAGCCTTCGCCAATGTTTGAACAGCTTGTTCTTCCAGAGGCGTTGAAAGTTGTGGGTCCGTTGCAGTTACAGTAGATTTTCACTTTGCCCACACGGGTGATGTCTAGATAGGCGATCTAGACTAGTGTATCAATTTGGCACTTGATGGCTCTGTTGGTCCTCTGATAGAAACTTAAGAAGGAAGAGATGTCTAGAAAAGAGACTATACTTGAACTATCTCTAGACATGTTCGGATCAAACCAAGTTGATAAGCTTTTCTTCTTTCTGAGCCTTGTCCCGTCCTTCCTCACATATCGCGCCAATAAGCCACCCGCTTAGCGGTGCTATTAACCTCATTTCCACTCAATTAACATGAGATGAACAACATGTATTGATCCAAAATCACGGAAACTCTTCATGAGACATCTATGTTATATATGAAACCACACTCAGCCGAGTTCATGTAGATACTAGTCACGAAGTTATTGCGTGTAAATAAGATTTGAGAGTAGAATTGTGTTGTTGTTGTTGTTGCTGTCACTACTAGAGGCTAAGTGTGTGGTCGTCAACCAGAGCTCTAGGGAGTATGCTTGCACCAACTCTGGGTCTGGCTAGTTTGAGCCGGGTGGTATACTTTGGATGTGGAATTTCCAGAGCCTTTTTAGGTAGCCCATAGACGAAGTTGGTTCTGTACTGTCTTGGCATTGCAGAAATAATGCCTTGTAATGCATTAAGTCTGTCCGTATTGTAGGTAAGTTTGCGTGCAGTATATTCTTTGACCATCGCTGGAAGTATGCGTTCCAGTTCGTCAGGAAGAGACAGCGAGGAGACAGGATTCGTTCCTGGAATGTCCAGTCCCGCCTTTCATAAGGTGACGATGCGGTTATAATGCTAAAGATAGGTGGTTGAGCAATGAGTGTTACGTCTTTGAAATTGGTCTTCGAGGTCCACCACTGGCCGAGGCTGAACACCGGGCAGGGGGGATTAAGATGTTCCCCAGAGATATTAACAGTAGTGCAGAATGCCTGGCTATAAATGAGGTCCATCTTCATGATCTAAGAGTGCTTTGTTTCATCATCATGAACAGTACATAAATTATCGAGCCATAAACCGCAATAGAACGGACCAGTTCGGTGGCATCTAAGATAACCTGAGAAATCCCTTCTTGCTCAGATAGTGCATTGTCTCTGAACAGCGCCTCTTTATTTATCGTGGTGAGCTCGAGCCTCTTTCCCCAACCAACAACATAACTCGGCGCGAAATACCGTTGAGACAACGACTGCTCCTCCCTAATATAGAGGCGGTTCACATCGATTAGATATATTCTATGGACGTTAGAAGCCAACTCGTTCGTGAGACCGCCCACAGCATAGTAGCCATTTGTGGTCTACATTGGGTTTTAGTCGACTTGGCAACAACGGGATGATAGGCAATCTGTCGTTTGTGTACCTATTTTTTGACAAGTATGGTCGCTGCTTTCGTGTGGCCCGCATGTAGCTCTGGTGTATACCAACAAGAACCCTTCTCTTCAAATCTACAGGTAGCCACAGGGTTGAGAGTGCCATGAGAGCTTGACTCAATAGCAAGAATCTGGGAGGCGTAGCCACAAACATAGCACGTCTGGTTTCCAAGTCTGCCGACATGCTCGGAGCAGGGAAGATAGGTGGAACCATATGGGGGCCGCGTGCTTATTCTACAGCACTTGTCACATAGACCGTCGCACACTGTATCCGTCTCTGCCTCCATCTAAGAGACTGAGCTGAACTTCGATTTTGAGCAAGAGGATGTTTCTAACCGTTGAGGGGTATATACAGATCCATCGGGTTTCCATACCTCTTATGCACAAAGTGCTGGCGACCTGCTCCACAAGACATCAGCCAATTGTGGCAGACCACAGTGCCTTGATACGCTGTGGATCTCTTTAATGTATATCTATAGACGTATCACTGCGCAGTATTTACATGGAATCACAGTAGCAGAACTTGATGGTTAACCATACCTGGCTGTCTGGAAAAAGCGTCGCGGTTGCTAATAGCATCACTTTAGCTTTGCAGCTGAGTGTATGTTAGTACCTTAATTCGGCTCTGTAGCCTTTTATTCAGCCATATACCACCAAAGTATTTAGGAGCCAGTGTTCATTAGGCTCTTGCGCCTAGTACTTAAGTCAACACTCGGGTGACACCTTTCAAATGTCTGTTCATTTGCTTCAGAGGGTCCGCGAAAAACATCCATAGCCTTGGGCTTGCCTATCCAATTCCACTTGTTTTATAGTAGGAAGTTGAGAAAAACCTTATCTCGCGCTAAGAATGGCTAGATCGCACTCATCGTATCCATAATATGCCAACTCGCCATATATTCTTCTGCGTGATTGCCATAATGCCGTAATGAAGATGTGCCGTCTTTACTAGGCTATTCACAGCCCTCGACTCTAGAAACGACACCGTCATTCGGGATGTAATCTAGACCTCGGAAGCAGCAGCCATGAAACACCAGTCGCCCCAAGTAACCCAACGAGCATCGGCTGCAGCACAGCAACGCCAACCTTAGCCGCCATGACACCCGTAACGGCTGGGAAGACGGCTCCTCCAACCTGACCGAGGACGAATATAAACGCTATTCTCGTTAGTTGATATCACATTCAGAAACACGCAAGATGGTACGACATACAAATTGCCGACGAGCGGATGTCCACGTCAAATAGCTTGGATGCGACAGAGATACCCTGAATAGTTAGTCATGCTTTCTCCACGCAGTATATAGTACCTCTCACTGTAGCAAAGAAAGGACCGGAGAAGAAACCGAGGAGACTGATGGCGACTGCTTCGGTGATGATGTTCGGGACGCTTGTGTTCCAATGTCAGTGGAATGGGAAGGGCAACATGTGTACATGAGACAGGGACTTACAGCCAGAAGACCAACTCCAATCCCACGCAGAGCAGCACGTAGATAACAACCATCCGTCGCTCTCCCCAGCGGTAAGTCGGCTCAGCTAACATTAACCTACCCAAAAAGCCCCCTCCGTAGAAACCGGCAGGGACATACCCCATATCATTCAGATCGCCATTTCGGACATGAACTAGATATTCCACAGTCCAGCCTACGATATAAGCATGTATGCCTCGGATAAAAGTCAAAGATCAACGTACCTCCAGCAGTAATAACAGCCCCCAAGAAAAAGAAGAAATACAAACTCAGAATCCACACACTCGGTGACGACAGAGTCTTCTGTATCTCCTGCACTGCGCTCTTTGGCCTTCCCTGCTGGGTAGATCCCGCCTCGCCATGCGTCCGTGGCTTAAATGCCAGGGACTCACGGAACGCGACGACCACAAGAACAGAGTTGACGACACCAAGTCCTAACGGTGCGGTGTAGAATAATTCCCAGCGCGACTGCGTTCCGGCCGAGGCCACTGCGGTCGAGATGAAGGGACCGGCAAGGCATCCGGCCATATACATTGCGTGAATAAATCCCAGCCATCGGTGAGCAGCTTTGACGGATGCGACGAAGGTGTTCGCGTAGGTGTCCTGGTAGGCTTGACCAAGACTTGCGAAGAAGAAAGTGATCCCGAAGAGTGGGAATGGAGGTAGCCAGGCTCTTAGTGTATGAGAGAGTATCTGCAGTGTTGCGCCCATAAGGAGGAACACGCCGAGGTCAAGATACTGGCTGAGATGGCTGTTGGATAGAGCGGCGAAGAGCCAACCGCAGAAGGTTGTGCCGTACCTGTCGAGTGCGGTTAGTATAAGTGCTCGAGAGTTAAGTAAGGTAGGAACCAACACAATGGCCACCATATTCGTGTCGATGTGGTAGGCCTCTCGTATGTAAGGAATCAAAGAGCCCAGACTGCCATCGTTCACGCCAGCCACGAAGAATGCGAAACCAGCGCTGATGAGCTTCAACAGCAGTCTGGGGGGTTGTGGTTCGGGCTGAGGACTATATACTCGTAGGGACTCCATTGCGGCCGGTCTGATGAAACATACAATATATGCATCCTCATAATGAATGACTGATAGCTAGTAGCAACTATATACTCAAAAATCCAGCACAGTAAACCCCCACGGCGCGGTAAGTCGGACCGACAATTAGTTGGGATTCCTACCCGAAGCGGTAAATTTGGCAGCAAAACAACCTCCTCAGCCCTAATTAAGTGATCTATCCAAGATACCGACTGTACATCCGCCCTAATCTACTACTATTAACAGACGCCCTTAACACAGCCCCATCACGGCCAATAATACTCTCCCTTCTCCAGCGCCGCCCGCAATTTCCCGTCCACATGGACAAACCCCGCAGTTCCCAACTTGGAGTACTCTTTGATGATCAACCCGGCGACCAAGCCCCCGAACACCTGGCTGCCAGCCACATTGAGATGTGTAGAATCGCCCGCTTTCAAATCATAAGTATGCGCATTAACCGGGCCAATACTGTTCAGATACTGCGTGCTCGCTTTGTTTAGATCAATGTACGACACACCAGTTTTTCTGGCCGCTTTGATCGTCGCAATGCGCTGCTCTTCCAGGCTGCGGATAACGCTGGGCGTGCCCGTCGAATTGTCGTACTTCCGGCGTGCAAGGGGGGTGACTAGGATTGGGGTCGCCCCCGCCTTTTGGGCTTCCTCGACGAAGGTCTCGAGGTTGCTCGTGTACTCTGCCACGGAGATATTGGCTTTCGGCTTTTGGTCGTTGTGGCCGAATTGGATGGTTACGTAGGGCTGATATTTGGCGTTAACCTCTGCCACCTTTTTCAGGACGGTGGTCCAGTCGCCTCCCTGGCGGAAGCTGACGGTTGTGGCTCCGTTGTGGCCGTAGTTGTGGCCGTCCGCGCCCTGGGATAGCGTGGTGGTTAGGAAGCCATTGCCCCAGCCGCCGCCGTTGGCCGCTTGAACCGCGGTGGTGCTGTCTCCGGCTAGGAGGAAGTATGGAGGCTTCTCCGCCGTAGAGCTGGATGGACTGGGGAGGGCATTGAGGGTGGTGAAGAACAGGGAGAGGAGATACAGCTTCATGGTGACGGGTGGGACCAGAAAGGGTACATGGACGGCTACTGTTTCTATGATGCGATCGCTGGTATTTATCTACAGCTTGGCTGAAATGAAATGATGTAGCTCGGCATTCCACGAATGGGAGAAATCTGGCATGTGAGAGTCTAAACATGCAGGGTTCATCACAGCGAAGCGTGGGAAAGCCAGGGGGACCGCGGGAGGATTGCGGAATCCATGCAGTTCCGTGGCGTTCGCCATGTTTGCATCATCATACGCAGGTCTTGGATCAGTTGAGGCTATTTAGACACACGCGATGTCCCATCATGTGGGGGGAACTCTGGAGTTTTGAAGAAAGCGATCGATGGGAAACACCGACTCCACAGGTGCTAGGGGAGTAAAGAAGAGGGTGAGAGCATATTCCATGGGAGCGGAGCCCCGGCAACGATGCACGCGTGAAATGGTCGGCAGATGAGGGTAATAAATGAGTCTCCGAGGTTTACCCTGGTGGGCATCGGGCAACACCTTCTCTTCTACCCAAGGAGTTTAGGCCCCCCGTCTTTATATTCGTACCAATGGATTTTGCTTTTGGCCCCCAGCATCCATGATGACTGAAAGAAGCAGGGCACCTGATAAAAGCCCTTAATTATGGGTCAAGGACACGCTAGCAGCCACAAGCTCGTATCCCTGGAGGTTCTGACTGGCGGGAAGTTTGGGTCCCCGCTTTGGTTGGACCTTGGCCACCAAGCCCGATGGTTGAGATGGTGGGCCTGGGCATCTGGGAGGCTGAAAGAAAATAGTTAATTTTTGCCAATGAAATCCAGAAGGGAGAACGAGTGATTCATGGATCACCGTTCAATGCTTGGCTGTTGATGTTGCATTTGGTTGTCGGTATGGCCGAGAGCCAACTTTAACACATTTATTTCGGGGATCAGGGCTCGTACCCTATATTGATCCTTCGCCTCCCAAAGTTACCCAGCAGGGTTTGGATTCAGGACGCCAGCTTTAAACAGTCACCCACTTCGACTCAGCCTTGGAGAATGAGCCTCCTGAAGAGTGGATCTGCTCCACCGACGGGTGAGATTGCTCGCTTCGTCTCCCAGTTTTGTAGATAGACCGCCAGCAAAGCCAACATTGTCCGACGGGTGCAACTGCGTACAGGAAACAGTCCAGCCCAAAGAAAAGTACACCAAATCTACCGTTCTAGGTTTAACGTCTGCTGTCATCTTCACTCTGTATGGCTGCTCCGTATGGTTTGTTGGACCAACTCAGCCTTCGTCCCAGAACTATTAGAATTGCGACCAATTAAGGAGAATATTTATTTTTTTTCCCCGTCATGAGTAGCCTTGCAGTGTGGCTGCTGCATCACTCGTAGTATGATTCCTTTTTCTTTGCTGGCCTGCCCACCGGTCGGGATTTCTTCTTCTCTTTTGTCTCTTTGTCTGACAGTCTTCTCCTTTTACCATCGCCTGCCATGAGAGCTTGACCCTCTACCTACGGAATCTATTACATTCCCCCGCCGGAAGGTATCCAAAATGTCGTTCACGCATCTGCTTACATGGTTCTCGCTCTTGCTGGCAGTGTCAGCACAATCAGCCACCGCAACGACAAATACTTCTGCAACTTCTACGACCACATCCACGGGAATCGCGACACATACGATCAAAGTCGGGCACAGGAGTGACCCGCATCAGTATTCTCCCCCCAGCGTCAATGCATCGGTCGGAGATATCGTCGTTTTCGAGTTCTATCCGCGTAATCATTCAGTAATCGAAGCCGATTGGGGTGTGCCATGCCAGCCTGCACATAAGAAAAGCATATTCGCTTCCGGTCACTTCAACAGTTTCAACGAACAGGATGGGCAACTCGTCGGACCGGTATGTGTTGAGCTCAGCGATGCGACCGACAGCTCGTACTGACTTTGCGTAGCCACCGACTTGGTCACTAGTCGTGAACGACACCAAGGTGCGACCGATCTTTTCTGTGTGTTCTAGGGGTGGATGTAGCTAACAGTGACCCCTTCAGCCTGTCTTCTTCTACTGTACTGCAATTGACTCATGCAATGTGAACGGCATGGTCGGCGTGATCAATCCGGTGAGTGGCCTTTGCGCTCATTCTCAATCTCTGATGACTGACAGCAGCAGAACGCAACGCATACCTGGCAGGCGCAGTATGAGAAAGCCAAGACGCAGCCCTACCAGTTAGAGCCAGGACAGTCGCAACCTGCAGAAGGAGGTGGTTCCGGCTCCGGCTCCGATTCTAACTCCGGTTCCGATTCATCAACCTCAAACAAGGGTGGAAGTCACCTCAGCGGCGGTGCCATCGCCGGCATAGTCGTCGGAGGCGTCGCGTTTGTCGCCATTCTGGTGGCGCTCTTTTTCGTGATCGGTCGCAACCAGGTATACAAGAAGTGGATGACGTCCGAGGACGGTCGCACCGAACGGACAGCGCGCTGGGCCCTGTTCAGTGGCCACCACGGCGATCACAAGAGCGACTGGGGCAGCAGCACGCAGCCCCCTGGCGAGCAGCCGACGTCCCTGCCAAGCCCGGATCCAACACAACGCACCTTTTCGGGACACTATGGAGGCCCGGGACAGCCTGGCTGGGATACGGCGATGTTCCAGCCGATGCCGCAGTCGCCACCGGCAAGGGATGTCGCACCTACGGAGTTGGAGGCTCCTGATTCGGTGGTGTCACCCTACCGGGATGACCGGCGGTGATTGATGTGTTTCAGGCGATAAGGCCATGATTTATAGCGATACTTGGAGTTCGGTTTGATCCTGAGTTGAATACGACGCAGGTTGTTCACCCGTCAGAGCAAATGGTTCCGGGATGGACTCTCGTCCAGTTAATATTGTAGTACCTAGTATTTTGTGATACCGATTATATGAATGGATAAGAGATGAAGTGACAATGCCTTATGTGTGAACCTATGTTGTAGGTATTCTCTTTGTTTCTCTGTTCCCTTGAGTATTTACTGACAGGCCGTATGTACAGCATAAATGTGTAGGATAGTGCCGGGTTTCAAGAGCTACCTTGTTTGTCAACCCGTGTGTTGTTTGTTGAGAGTGGCGTTTCACGGTCGCTATGGAGGAACATCAGGTTGGACAGTTGGACTGCTTGACAAGAAACTTGGCAAAGAGTCTCTGCCGCTGGGGTCTAGTCAAGTCTCATGGCGACATGGTCCAATCAACAATGAGATGCTCCAGGGTGAACAAACAAGGACATCAGTTGGCATCTCATCCCCTTAGTCTTTTTAGGCTTGTACGGTGAAGCTATCCCCAAAGCGGGGGTTTTCATATCATGTGCCACCAGTAACCCTGGTTGATAATTCCTAAAGTTAACTCTCCTGGACTGATAATTCAATTCCGCTCAAGTAAACGATAGGTCATGAACGCCGGTCGAGCGATAATCATCTTCCTATCCGATAAGCTTATCACTTGGCAAAACATTGGCGTCGCCATCTCCTCCCTCTTCCGGTATCGCCAGTCGGATAAGCACCGTGAATCGGAGAAACTCACGCTCTGGGGTAGAGGCATTTCTTATCAGCATTATGCTTAACTCCCACGTTAAAACCACCGCAGTTCTTGGCTGGCATCTTGGTAGGGCAGTAGGCTTTGACGGTCTATCGTACCAACATCGTAAGACTTGTCACTGCCATTATCCGTGCCTTATCCCCGCACGCGACCAGCTTCCCTATACTTTTGCCTCTGGTCAATGCGCTATTTAAATTCAGAATGCCTCCCACACCCTTCCCCCTCGTTTCTGTGAAGCGAAATAACCACACCCATGGAAAAGAAGTCTAGCACAGATGACCACCAGCCCTCAAAAGAGGATGCTGTCGCTGGAACCATTACCCCATATGGAGAGACTCAACGTGGTCTCTCTTCCAGACAAGTACAGCTGATGGCCATCGGTGGCTCCATTGGTACCGGTCTTTTCGTAGGAATAGGCTCCTATTTACGTGATGCGGGACCGTTATCTGTCTTTTTAGGATACATGTTCTACGGAATTTTATTCGTCTGGCCCGTCAATCTTTGCGTCGGCGAGATGTGTGCGTACCTACCCATCCGAGGATCTATATTTGAACTTGCGGCTCGATTCGTCGATCCTGCCTTTGGATTCGCAATGTGGGTTTCTCGGTCCGATCTATCCATTTGGGGATACTAACAGATGTCAGGGGATGGGTTTACTTCTACGGCGGTCTAATGCTCGTTTGCACCGAATACTCCGCGGTGGCTACCGTAATGCAATACTGGACAACCAGCGTCAACCCCGCCGCTTGGGTCGCCATGGCGCTGGTCGTTTGCTTCCTGCTTAACATCGTCGCGGTCAAATGGTACGGCGAGGCCGAGTTCATCATGGCGTCCACCAAGATCCTCCTGTTAATCGGCCTCGTGATGCTCACATTTATCACCATGGTTGGCGGCAACCCCAAACACGACGTCTACGGGTTCCGGAACTGGACGCACGGCGTGATGTACGAATACTATAGTGATGGCACAACGGGGCGTTTTCTCGGGTTCTTTTCCGTCATGGTCTATGCGGCCTTCTCCGTTGCCGGACCGGATCTGCCAGCATTAGCAGCAGGCGAGATCCAAAACCCGCGCTGGACCATCCCGCGAGTCGTCAAAATGACATTCTACCGTATCGTCGGCTTCTACGTTGTCGGCGTCCTGGCTGTCAGCATCATCTGCTCGCCCCGGGACCAACGTCTCCTATCCGCCATCGACTCAGGCGCAGCCGGGTCCAACGCGTCCCCCTGGGTCATCGGAATCCAGAACCTCGGCATCACCGGACTCCCCGACTTGATCAACGTATTGATCCTGTTCTCCGGATGGTCCTGCGGCAACGCCTATCTCTACAGCTCCAGCCGAACCCTGTACTCGCTTGCCCGAGACGGTCAGGCCCCCAAGTTCCTGCTCAAATGTAACTCCGCCGGTGTCCCCATCTACTGTGTGATCACTGTATCTCTCCTCTCCTGCATCTCCTTCCTCGTCGCAGACACGTCGGCCGTAACCGTCCTCTACTGGTTCATCGACCTGACTACCTGCGCCCTGATCATCACATACACTACCATGGTCTGCGTCTTCCTGGGATGGTACCGTGCTCTGAAGGCGCAGGGCATTGACCGCAAGACGGCTCTTCCCTGGGTTGCACCCTTCCAGCCCTACTTCGCTATACTGGCCGTGACGATCGGTAGCTTGGTCACGCTGTTCAATGGATTCAATGTGTTTAAGCCGTTCAGCGTGCAGGGCTTCATCACCTCGTACTTTGGGCTTGCATTCTTCGTGATCATGTTTTTGTTCTGGAAGGTGTGGCATAAGACTCAATTTGTGGATCCGGCCACGGCGGACTTGACCAGTGGGAAGGCCGAGATCGACGCGGAGTGTCGGGTCTGGGAAGATGGGGGCTTTGAGGAGAGACGGAGGGCCGAGTTGGCGGAGATGCATTGGGCCAAACGGATGTGGGAGAAGATGTGGTGATAGTTCCCCTCTTACCTTGTACTGATATCAGACCGTCCTCAACCTTGACAGTGACGAAGTCCATGAATGTGCTCGTTCCATAATCTATCATATTCAAGAAAATCGCACATAACCCATGTAATACCTCTAACCCACCTCTAACCCACCTCTAAACAACACCACCCAAACCCCTTCTACTAATACATCCTCAATACCAAACCCACCCACAACGCCCTACCTACATATATATCACGTCTAACACCCCTTCTCCGGTCTCCACATCATAACCCCCCCACCCC
>MBFL02000488.1:0-22333 GCA_001696595.2 Aspergillus hancockii | reverse complement strand
GCCATTGTTGTCTCTGAACTTGACTTGCCTCCGTGCATGTTCTGCGTACGTAGGCCAGGCTGAGGCTTCTGTCTATATCTCGGGGGTCTTTGCTGCAGCTGCTTTAGCAGCTTGGTCTGTCTTTTCATTATCTTCTATACCTTGATGACTAGGGACCCATTGAACCGTGATCTGGCATCCTTGGTTCTCTAGTCTTTGGGCTCTATTATAAGCCTGAATAGCCCATGCCTGACCTGGTCCTGGACTGTTGTCTCGTAGCCGAGCAATGGCTGCTTGTGAGTATAATAGGACTCTGATAGGGTCTTTATATTCTAGCTTTTCAGCTATTTCAAGCGCTTTGCAAGCACCTGCTAGCTCTGCATCCAATACTTCTTTGCCTTGATCTAGAGACACCCTCTTGGTCTTCCAGGTTGTCTTGTTTACTCTAGCTGAGCAGTCTAGAACTGAGTATGTATAGTTTAGGCCCTGATGAAGACCAGTACAGATAAAACAATTTAATAGACAGTCTCCGCAGACTCTATAGCTCTTATACCCAATCCTGCAGCAGCAGAAGCATATAGTATCAGGGCCTAGATTCCAGAAGTGCTCTATCCTGTACCTTATACCTCCAAAGTGTATACTATTTGTTTGAACCTTCTAGATTTCTGCTAGTGATTCTACTGTAATCACTATTCTAGATCTTTTCTAAATACTGTTCATAAGGCTCTCTAGACTCTTTAGCCATGTAGGGTCCCGTTTCAGACGCAGAGCGCTGTCTTTTTCAATTTCTCGCCTCGCCAGGTCTAGACTGAAATTAAGATATCACTTAATAGAAACTCCATAGACCTTTAGTCTATACCACTGCTCTAATACTTCCAGTAATATAACTACAGAATCTATTTTTTTAACAGCTGCAATTACTAGATCTCTATATCTAGATAGTAGTATATAACTTAGACATCTCTTTTATAAAATAAAAGATATAGCTCCTGTACAGGTATAGTCTTGATCTACTACTTATAAAAAGTCTGGTAATCCTGCTTCAGTAAATACAGTATTCAGCTCAAGTATAATATCTTAATATTCTACTATAGAAGTCTCTAGATCTCTCTTCTATTTTAATATCAGTCTACAGGCCTCTAGAGGTGTCTGTTTTGCAGCTTTCAGCTGCAGTGGTTGTGTCTTCTGGATCTTGAAGATCTTTTGGTGACATTTTTTAATAACTGTCTGCCAGTCTTGTCCTCCAGGATTGGTGCTTAGTAGAGCTGCAATATCTGCGTATGTAGATTCAGGCATGCTGGGTCTCGCTGTCCCAGGTGCGGCTCTGCTATGTGGTCTATGCGTGAAAAACTCTACCTGCCGGTCTCGAGGGTCTCGGGGGTCCTGGAGACCCTGGAATAGTATTGTTTAAGCAGTTTTCTATACTACTGAGGACATTAACCCTATTGAGAAAGCCGCCTGAGTTGATTAAGCTTGTTAAAGCTGTTGAACCTCCTTCTCTAGAGTTATAGTTCAGGCCTTATATTGGTGTTCGTGGGCGCGTTGTTGAGCTGTCTGGACCTCTATCACTTGGTGGACATAAGCCTGCAGTGTCTCTAGCTCAATCTAACACTCCACCTCCTGATTTTCTAGAGATTCTGCTAGAGCTTGACATTGCTTGCAAAGATTTCATCCAGGGTCTAGATCTAGATCCAGTTGTATCTGGCTTCTTTTCCCACGTTTTCAGATGCTTTAGGCGCTTCGTGTACTTCGGCTGCTTCTAGAGCTGACTCTGCTAGAGGCCCTGCTAGAACCACTATTGCTCAGATGTTGTTCCAGGTCCACGGGCATCTTCAAGACCCTAGAGACCAGACCCCCTGATATATCGGTGTTGGTGTTGAAGGTGGTGGTATCCCGCTCAGGGGCGTCCACCGCGACGCGCTCGGTAGGCCACCACTATGGGGGTTATAGGCCTCCATAGCGGTTCCTGAGGCTTTACCGGGCCTTTCCTGATTGAATAACGCGTTAAACCGACATATTTAGGTTGGGTGTTGATTTTTGATGTTCCGAGCGCTTCCCGAGGTCTTCCCTTCAGCTCTACTATAACTGCTTCATCATTGATGCATAGGGATCCCACACATTCTACGCCTCTAGCACATATTGGGGTTTCACTTGTATCCGCTGCACCCCATTGCGGCGTTTAAACTGACAGTACCATTACCGTTAGTCCTTCTGTGGGACCGTCTTCTGACGCCTCGGATGCTGCGCGGAGTGCGGTTGTTTCAAGTAGTGTGAAGAAACAAAGCGTTTTTATTTCTATAGGGGTTATTTCGGCCGCTGTCTGCTTATTTGTGCTTTTTTTTTCGGAATGGAGCCGGCGTTGTAATAAGCGCAAAGGCATTATATGGATTGGGTACCCGCAAAACTTGAGGTCGCAACCACAAGGCCCGGGTCGATCACACTTTTCGGTAGATTCCTTACCATGCCCTTAGAAGCAACCGAAGTGTCCGGTGCTATCTATTATAGATATGTCGGACTGTTTTCATATCGTGGCTCAGTTTCAGTTGTTAACAGTTATGGGTTATCTATCACGGGTGGAATCTCAGAACTAACAAGGTCATGCATACAGCAAGAAGCCGCGGGATAGTGTCCACAAAGGGTCCGGGCCTGAGCCTGGTGAAGATGTCAAGACAACAACACAGTAGAAAGAAATGAGTAAGGCAGTGAGTACAATCTATCTTCACTGGATAAACTATACCATCTTAACTATACCTAGTTGTACAATTGACTGATGGAGAACTGGGGGAGTACCTAAAAACAATGGTGAACACGTTTACGATGCTCAAAATAAAATTTGAAGAGTTCCTATTTTATCTTCTATTTTTGAGGAAAGCAACAGTATCCAACACTGCACAGACCGCACTGCTCACTTTTATCGAGAAAGGGCCCTATACCGGCTTTATTCCACAGGACAAACTACCGTGAGTGTCCGGTCAAGACGAGCCCGGGTCGCCTGGTAGCGAGTCTCCCTGCTTGTCTCCTTCACCTTTGACACGCAGCTCCGGCGCGCCGACGGACACGGTTCAACAGGAAACTGCCGGAAGTGACTGGCCAGACAGCCTGCCGGTACAGTCGATGTTGAGTTTGTCTTCGACACCTCAATAAACATCTCCATCGATGCAGCAGACTAGACACGCGGTGCCGGCGACAGTGACTGGCAATGCCCATTTGCAGGAAAACGCCCAACAACAACAGAACCAGGCCCCCAGTGAGCGATCTTCGGTGTTGAACAGTGGCAGATCCGATTATCTTCTTGGTGCTCAGGTTGGAGGGCTGTCGGACGGTGTGGTTCAGCCCCAGGCACCGCCCCCTGCGGGACATCCTGCACGGCCCTTTGATCCTATGGAGGCCGCGCCCCAGGTGCAACATACTTCGTGGACGATGAATACTGTCCCTCACAATCTGGCTGGTCCTTCACTTGCAATGCCGGGAGCTGTACCAGTGTCATATCCTGGCCATCTCACGAGCCACGGAAGCCAAGTAGGCATTGCCGCATCCCACTCAGCCAATTGTGAACCATCCAGCGTACTCTACTGCTCTTATATATAGTTTCTCATAGCCGCATTTGGCTAGCCACATGGCTTCCGCCCCGCCCTACATTTGTCCAGCGTGGCCGTCGCAACTGTCCTCTCACACAACCCACCCCCAACCTGGCCCACAATGGACATCCCATGCAGGTGGCTTCCAGCAGGCATCGACACAGGCTGCCGTGATGCAACAGGCGGACACTACGCTTTCCGCTCAACCCATGGCCCAGCCACAGGGAGCATTTGTTCATTCAGGACACCTACACGCATCAACGCAGTCACAGGGTGAAAGCCTGGTAACGGAGACTGACCTGTATGGATTGAATATGCTAGGGACTCCGGACCATCCCTTTAGTACAACTGTGTAGAACTATTATTCCTCTATTTCACTAGATTCCAATACATGCACCTTTATTTTTCTCACATTCTTATTGTGGTCTCCTTTTCTATTTACTCCTTTCCCAGCTATACTAGAGTAGTAAAAGAACACACCCTGGTCTTGAGTAATCTTAGTCTTTCTGGGAGCGAAAGACAGGATTTGTCTATAATCCCATATCGAATTATTCTGTGTCTGAAAAAGATATTGGCATGGCGGGTGCTAGCTTAAATCTGTGGGTGGACTATATTAAGGAAGTGGTTGCCCATGGCCTGCCCGGGAATAACCAGAGCGACGTGGAAGCTGATAGCCTTGGCTCAGACAAGGAAAGCTGTTCTGCCTGCGCACTCTGCCAAAGGTATAGCAGTCATTCATGCCCTTTCCCTGGAGGCTCCCCGCTTACCGCGCCTACTATCAATGCTAATAAGGGCCAGCGATGAAGCAAAGAACGGGCTAAAAGCGTAAGTCTCTTTGTCTAACCACTACTATATTATTGGCTTATGTAAATTCGGACTCAGAATTGTTGATGTCTGGTAAGAATATCAGCACTCGGCTTCACTACTAGAGAAATACAAGGACTTATGATGCGACACAGCCAGTTACAGGTGGACATGGATCAGTAAGCTCCACGATGGGACCATCTAGTAGACCACAGGTCTAATAATCACGCGAAGCTTTCAAGATGAAACCAAGAGAGATATCCAGTATTGCCTCCTGTAATCAGTCCTTCCCTTGTACCCGGCAAGCTAACCATTCTATGACACACTGAACCAAACCTTAAATGAGGTGAGCGAGCGGTAAGTGGCCAGGAATTCTCTTAATCCCCCTTTACCTCCAGTGAGAGGCGATTTCGGCGAATCGTCGGCTTATCTTCATGATAGGTAGGAACACGAACGACATCAGGTACAGTATTGCCTCGGCCGGAAGGCCTTGTCTATGTATTGGTGGAACGACCGAGTACTGACCACTGGTTGCAGTGAGAACCGTTAAATCATGATGATGATGTGGGAACATGTCAAGGGCATGAGGACTTGGACAACGGAGACCATCAGCAAGCTCTGCAAAGGCCAGAGTAGTTGACAGGAATGCAGTAAATCATAGTGCTCAAGTGGTGATTCTAGGGACCGGCCAGCCAGACTAAAGCAGCATTTAATATTTCAGACCACTGTTCCTACATTAACTGAGGTGATAGCTGTGGAAGGCATAGATCATGTACGGAACTCATTCCAACCTCTGGGCAATTGTTGACAGTGCTGAAAGGAGGTCTGGCCCAGCCGGTTTGGCTTTGCTCGCGGATCAGCCCAACATGAGTATCCACTGACTGATGTGTAGGGCGTGGAGTGGCAAATTTTCTTGCACTTTTAGTCAGTTATCTTGTTTCTAGACTATTTACAGAACAAAGAAGAAACTCGGCAAAAAGGGTGGGAATGACAAATGAAAAGATCTGTAACAACCTATGGACCAGTAGACTATGGACTAAACTGGGCGTGGACCAGTCGATGATCTATTGATCCCAGGTCTTTGGTCAGGACTAGCGCATGCATGGCAATGCGTACTGTCAGCCCAGGGTTGGTCTGCCCTGCATGCCAGAAGTGTGAGCTTGCATGGAATGATCAGAGATAGCTAATCGAAGGCCAATATACCCAGTGCTCTTTTGTTTGTCGCAATGTATCGTATCTGCTGATACAACGGAGCACAGAGCACAGAAGAATACCTTGTCTTGTGGAACTGCAGTCACGAGCCATCAACCACCTGGATTGGTTCAGGAGCCGACGCACCCGGTCCACCTTCCAGAAGAGAAACCTAGAGACCCTCTTCCCTTTGCCTATTAAAGCCGGAATAAAAATAAATAAATATATAATAGCAACGAAATGAACAGAAAAAAAGGAAAAAAGGTACTAATCAGATGGTACTGGGTGGGGGGTACCGATCTAGACTCGATTAGCGGGAACGGCTCTCCTTGTAACGGCTCAGGCGAATGTAGATAGATTGATCTAATCGGGTAGCTCTAATACGAGAGAACCGCTTGGAGAAGAGAATATTTCACGAGGGGAGCTCTGTGGGATATTGTGTAATGTTTATCTCATATTCAAACAGAACAAACAAGAATCATGTCACTGCTCGCTAACATTCACCACCAAGTCAGCGGCCTGTATAGGGGCTGCGCCGTTACACTTGTCAGGGCCTAGGCCGAACCCAGCCTGAGGCACAAAGACAGCTTTATTCACTTTTGATCCGATCCTACAACACAGATATCCTACAGTCTGTGTATGATAGTTTTTCTTCTTTCCTTCTCTACGTTTGATGTTTCGTTAGATCGCCATGTTAGATATAATGATACACTTTCCCAATGTGCATAGAACCATCACAACACTTCTAAGCAATGGTCACAGTTCGATCATAGAGTAGTTACCCACCTGTCAAGGAAAACGGAGACTTCTTTGCTCCACGGGTGGCCGGCCTGTAGTGGTCGCTCACTAAGCGTTAGTAAGCTTGAGCTGACTATTTGGCGGAGACATTCGCAGGAGGACGGAAGAAAGACTAGTGATTGGCCACGGGAGGGCGCGATGTAGTACCTGTGTTCTCAAGAGTATAGAGTTCCCTGTCTAATCGAGCAAGTTCAGGTACTATTAGACCTGATCCTGCAATAGTGGGGTCCTACTCAATTCAGTGTAGCATTTACTACTCAGATAGCCAATGGTGATAATCATCTGGTGGAACTATGGAAGCATCGATTTATATCCAGCGGAATTGCGCGGATGTCTGTCAAGCCGCAAAGCTCTGGTTTTCGGGTATCTTTGTTTTTTGCTTAGTCCTTATCTGTTACAGTAGCTAGTGCTCTTGTTATACTAGCTCTAGGTCCTGTATCTTACGTGTAAGATGCCCGTACGGCCTGCTTACCGGTCCAGACCCATCTGGACTTATCCTAGTACGTGTCGCTCGTAGACAATTAGCTGTAGGATGACTTTGATGGAGAATGGATTAATTTTATTCTTTTGCGAAGTAAACTACAGTACGGAAACTATTACATTACAGTGAGGACCGCATTCCTTGCCAACTACATACAGAAGTCAATTTCAACCCCCTACAATTGATTTACTATTCTAAATATGGATACTTGGTGCAGTCCCAACGGAAAGTCTGAGTAATCGGGCCTTACTTCCCGAGCGCGCCGAAGAACTCGTCGAACCACTCCTTTTTTTCAACTCCCTAGAACCATGGTTCAACGGCAGGCCCGAGGGACTTTAATAAGCTCTAATATTAAACGCAATTACGAGCCGAAGCCAGGAGAGTGAGGGTTTATGAAGGGGCCCGGTTTGGTGCTATATATTCTCCTATATCGGTCCTCGTTTCTAATCCTTCCAATTGGCCCGTAGATAAAGTGGGCCAGGTTGCCCTGGATGCCGCCACTAGAAACACTAGCTAGGATTGTCGAAGTCATGTTGTCTCACAATCTTGTTCAACGCGGGCCCACCCATCTGTATGTTCCTTATACTTCTTCTCCCATTTACCTCTAACCTTTTAAGAATAACGCATACATTTTTAACCCTGTGTATCCATACTATTCACTGTCGCTGAACATCTGACACTACCAGGAAAGCTCGCGGAGCACCGCGCAAAGCTCTGCCTTCTTGGGCTCCAGGAGTTACAGAAAACTTGGGATTTGGAGAACTGGGTGCTGGATCTCTTCTTTTGATGCTTGGATGATGGCACCGCCCGCACTTTCCGTCTGACAGATATTGTCACACCACCAAGGCAGCCGATGAGCCAGACTGAGAGTGTGGACAAGAATATTGATACAAACTATACACCAGTTGAAACGATGGATCCCATACACAACGACCCAACACTAGCGCCCAGCCTGCAAACCTCTCCAAACATGGAACACGGAGATATTGCTGTGCCTGGTGACTGGCACGGATTGTTCAATTTCACAGATGATATTACGGACGTTTTAGGGGCCTCTTATCACGATCCACTGAATTGCAGAATCTGCAATTCTTGTATCGGTTCTTATAACTTATACCTTCTGACCGACGCAGCGATGGAATCTATTCTATCAAGAGACAAAAGCTTGTCAGGTTGCAGTAGCATATCACTTACGGAATGATTCGGGCCTTCCTGTACCGGTCGAACGTAGTATACCACGCGCCCCGCACATTTCTTTCTTCTTCGGCATTCCCCCACGCCTGGTGCGTTTTAGTGAGGTCCAATCGTCTATCGAAATTGAAGCCAGAAACGATAAAGCGAGGGACATAGGGAATACTCTGATCATCGCCCAACATATGTCCCATCTGTACGCCATACTCTTTCTCCATCGTGACCCATTGGTTCAGATGTCCACGCAGAAAAGCTGTTGGTTCCGGGCCTGGCCCGTTCGCGGGCACTACTACCTTCAGACCGGAGTATTCACATATGATGGGCCGCTTAACGGACCGGCTTGTTCACTGAGAATTATCCGCTACATCGAAGATCCACCCCCTGTCTGATTTCTCGATGGAAACTTGCATAGGCGGCGAATCGAGCGACGATGTCTTGGCTGCTGTCATTGCTCTGAACTGACCAGCTTTTTGTTGTTCCCGGGAACATCACTTCTGCGCCCTTGCCGTGAATTCTGCGATACAAACTGAGATATAAGGCGACGCATTGGGCCAGGTTGTGCGTGCTCTTGTTTGGAATGAATCCGATGATAGTGTCTGGTCTCACGTCGTAGTAAGTCCAAGGTTCACCTTCGGATAGCGTCTTGAGTAGCTCGTGCTGATTGGTGTAGAATAATTGCGAACGGTATGGCTCTAGGATATCAGGATCTCTACGAATGGACAGCTATTTTTGAAAGGGAATTTATCGAGGAGATGCACTTAGTACGCCAACACCATCTGTATTGGACGCTCGTGGATGCTGGGAAAGTGAATGTGCACTTCGAGGGGTAGACAAACGCCACAAACCTCGCTGGAAAAGGGGCAATTCAGGATATTTGGCTCCGATCTCCACTCGAAACCTGGTTTGTTTCTTGTAGAAGCTATAACATATAGGGCGATATTCAGGACATCTCAGCTTATTGTGGGGACGGCGTGCAATTCCTAGCCACAAGAGAATAGATCTTCAAGGATTGCGAAGAATAATATCCACATTATTTACAGGACTGTTTATCGACATGTAGATGACTCTACCCTACACTGAGGGATGTGTAGACTAAACTGTGAGTAGTTTATATGCAGTCAATTGATTCATAGAGGGCCATGGATGGGAAAATCCACTCTAGTCCAGTTCAGCTTGTCTCCTGATTGGTTGGCTCGTCAACCATAGTAAATAGCATGGGCGCTTATGACGGAATACGAGTTGTAGGTCCGGACCAGCATAACATAAACCATACTATAGCTGTCGTACTCAGGGTTTGAGAAACACCGTGACTGGTGTGGCCGTGCTTGGTTGTGGCTTGAGATCCATGGAGATAACCGGGATAAATACTTGTTCCCCAATGTCAGCATGACAATCTCGCCCCCATTTCCTGATTACAAACACTCCTTTCTTCTAATATTAAATCACCCCCAACTGCCCCGGTATCTCGATGTAGCGAATGGAGTAATCCATGAACACCAGGAGAATTTTGAGCAAGGACGTCAGAAGGAGTCGCCTCGAACGTGGGTCTGATTCTGCACCCATGGAGCCTCAACCCAAGCGCCGAAAAGTGCGGAAAGGTACTCACAGCTGTTGGGAATGCAAGCGAAGGAAAGCAAAATGCATCTTTCCGTCGCCCACAGAGTCAACTTGCGTGGGTTGTCAAAGTCGGGGGACAAGCTGCGTCAGCCAGGAGTTGGAGTATACGGCTCCTCTAGCAGCGAACCCTATGGCTAGAGTAGAAGCTCTGATAGAGCGACTGGTTAAAAAAGCTGATGGTCGATCGGATGAGGCACCAACTCAATATGGCATCCACACGCCTGGTGAATCTCCAGGGATTACATCCCAACAAAATGTGACGCCCCGGGATGCTCGATTAAGTGAAGTAATGCCTGCGTCATCGTCGACACTGCGAGAGTTAGGTATCTCGATACCCGATCTGACTATCAGCCCTAGTAATAAAAGGCACGCCGAGATTTCGAAAGCTTTGCACGCAGCTTTTCCTGCCATGCACGATGCACGTATCCTTCTAGATGCTACCCAAAACGCTACCCTATGTTTGTATCAAACTTTGACGAAGTCGGAAAGAGAGTTGGCGGAGGAAGGGGTCGACACATGTTGGAGCTTCGAGGAACTGCCGAACCCCGACGTGCATCCAGTCCTGATAGCTAGGCAGATGCTTATTTTTGCCTCATTATTACAGCAGCTCGAATTTAAGCAATTCAAGGACTGCGGTCTGTCGGAGGCACCTGACACCATCATGCAAAGACTTGCAGACACCGCAATCCGTCTAGTTACCGCTAATGAGGAGTTGACTGGCACAGCGGAGAGTTTGGAATGCATCGTCTTGGAGGGTATGTTCCATGGCAGTTGTGGCAACCTACGCAGAGCATGGCTTGCATTCCGAAGGGCGGTTACTGCCGGCCAGCTGATGGGAATCCATCGATCGGGTAGTCTTATGCACACAGTTGACCCGACTACTACATTAAACCCGCAGGTATTGTGGTTCCGGATCGTATGTATGGACCGCGCCCTGTCAATGTTGTTAGGACTTCCCCAAGGTACCAGTGACAGAAAGATGGGTTGCGATGCCGCAATTGCGGGCGATACACCGATAGGCAGACTTGAACGTACCCATGCCGTGATTGCTTCGCACATCTTGGAGCGCCGCGAAGATGGCGCTCTTGGTCTAGACTACAAGACTACGCGAGAATTTGACGAAGAGCTGCTAAGGGTAGCAAATAATATACCGGGTAAGTTTTGGCTACCACCCACTTTCCTCGGATTCAAGGCAGACATTCGATATGAGTTCAAGGAGACCTTGCGGGTTGTCAATCAACTTGCGCACTATGATCTTATTTCCCAACTTCACCTACCGTACATGCTTCGCTTCGCCACTGTGGGTGAAGACCAGTACCAATACTCTAGAATGGCATGCGTCAATGCCAATCGCGAGATCCTGACTCGCTTTCTTGCATATTCTAACTTCAAGCTGTTAAAGTATTGTTGCCGACGGATTGATGTGTTTACACTTACCGCTTGCCTGACACTCTTGCTTTGCCATCTGGTCAGCCATCGACCAGTAGGGGATAATTCCTTGACCCATCAACGGCATAGCGATCGTGCTATGACAGAACAAGCACTTGAGAATATTCGCCAGCTGAGACGGGTAGACGAAGCTGCTATCGTCGAGAACGGTTTGAATATACTTCGCTGTCTCCTTAGAGTTGAAGCGGAAGCAGCAGACGGTCGGAACTTCAGGGTCCAGCTTGTGCAGAGACATACAGGGTTGAAGGAAGACCCCAATACTCTGTTAATGAGTATACCATCTATCGGGGTTATTATGGTCACCCGCAGTGATGAGGCTTCCCAAAACACTAATTTTCAATTTGATCAGTGTGAGTTAGCAAGAAATGATCAGATCAGCAATGCAGGCTCTGCGGAATTATTTAATCATATTTTCAGCGAGCAAGAACCATCAGCAGTCCTTCAGACGTCAGAAATTGGGCAGTTTCACGGCATAGAGGATAATACAACAACTCCGTATATGCATCCCACTGCAACAGCAAGCATTGAGGATTGGGCTTTCCAGGGGGTGGACATGTCATTCCTTGACAGCATAATACACATATCAGATAGCTCCCAGGAGTGGCCGGTTACTGGATTATGAAGACTGGCATGGCATGCGCAATACTTGACATATTTCATATCACCTCGTACTACATATATGACAACAAGAAAGCGTGTACTAAAAGATTTAAATCAGTGACTTTCGATCAAAGTAAAGGAGAGACGATCCGTATTAGGACAACTCACCCCATGTTGATAAATTCACTGTCTCACTCCTTTGAATCCCTTCCATCGGCATGTTTCTCCGCCGTCGGCGGTCCAACTGCCTTCGGTTACAGCAATACCTGCAAGATAGCTGCGATATCGTAGAGTACATACTCACCACGTGCAGGATGCGGCAAGTCGAATGGACATCAGAAGGAAAACACATTCTTCGATTTGGTATATAGTGGAAGTCCTGATGTTCTCTGCTTTATCTACTGCCGTTATACCTACAAGCTGGTTGCGCGCCGTGTAGTAATTCAATACGTAAACTCCTGTCTGACCAGCTTCTCGCTGAGCTTCCACAGTCTTTCAACACTATCCGCATCCGACGCATGTTCCTCTGGCTCTATGACCTGGCTGTTCCGTAGGTAGGCCGGTGCCTTGTTAGGAATATCCGGGTCCAGAGCAGCGATAAGTGGAGTGGCAGCGATCTGAGTATACGTCTTGAAGCGGGGCTCTTCGAACTCAAAGTCTTTGCCCATATTCCTTCGGACCACTGGAAAGATACCAGCGTAATCATCCACAGTTAAATGGCTTCCCAGCTTCGTATCGCCGTTATAGCCTGGATGAGCGGCCACGGCCACAACGCCACGCTCCTTCAACTTCTTGGTCAAGCCATAAGCAAAGAGAATATTGGCCGTCTTAGCCTGACCGTATCCGGTCCAATAATCATACTCCTTGCCGTCAGAGTAGTTCCAGTCGTCGAATCGAAAACGGCTAATGAGGTAGCCTGAGCTTGTTAGGTTGACGACACGAGCCCCTCCAGGTTGGGATCCGGCGGACAATAGAGCTGGAGCAAGTAGGTTCGTCAGAAGGAAATGGCCGACGTGGTTGGCAGACAGCTGGAGCTCGATTCCCTGTTTGTCCACTGTATAGTCTTTTATCGCCATAATTCCGGCACTATTGATCAAGACATCGATTTTGGGAGCTGCGACCAATATCTCTTGTGCAGCTCTCCGGACTGAGTCGTGATCGGTCAGGTCGACCTGGACAAAGGTTGTCGTAATGGAGCTGTCAATATCTTTGATGTCCACGAGCACAGGCTCAACCTTTGCCGCTGTCCGTGATGCAATGAGAATGTGTGCCGGTGCCGCCTTTGCTAAAGAGGTCGCCATTTGGCTTCCAATGCTTGGCTTACCTGCGCCCGTAATCACGTAGGTACGGCCCTTGATTTGGGATGCGAAAGCCTCGATTACCTGCTCACTGGTCGCGGTTTCGTCGAAGACTGGTGTGGTAGAATCCATGGTGAAGCTTGGATCTCAATTTGATTTCCGGTGCAGAGTCTAGAAACTGGTAATATGTTGGATGAAAGTGACGACAGGATTCCTGCTTCATGGTTATATAGGATACAGAATTGGGTCTCACAAATTGCTGACCATAAGTCCGATCCAATCATCCAAGAATATATTATTCTAACTCCGGACACGGCGGTCGAACGAAATCCAGGTACACTATTGGCTATCACTGTCCTTCGGCCTTTTGGGGGCTAACCATCTTACTACAAAGTACTAGAAAACTGCCTTGATATATCAGAGCCTTTCCGAAATATCTAGTCAGTTTTACTAGGCAGGGTTCTTTTCATGGACTTCCAAGTTAGATTGGATTATATTGTTTTTGATCTAACGCAGTATCTGAAGCGTTTCAATTAGAAGTATATATATGATAAAGCGTGCTAGGACTAATATGTTGCACGGATCTGGGTAGTTGTAATTTATCTTAAATTTTTTTTTTTTTTTTTTTTTTAAAGTTTGATAATAAAAGTCCGGTAATTTCTTTTTCTTTTCTTTTCTTTTCTTTTTTTTTTTTAGGCTAAATATCAAGATAATTACTAGGAGATAGTAGTACAAATCATGAATAGGGGCATGTCCAGCACGTAACCAATTAGGTCACGGGTGGTATCGATCGGAATTGTGACATCCGCTAGTTTTATTTACCTGGCCGGAAAAAGAGAAACCCGTACCTTGTTCCCTTCTTTTCCGTCTTCCTGGCTTTTTTACCTGACTTAATACTTCAGCTACTATTTGGATTCCTTTTGTTTCCTGTGTACCTCGAATATAGTAAAATGAACCTGTCTACAGCGAATTTTGCCCAAGTACCACTAATGGCACCAAGCTATTCCAATTGGGGTGATGCACCCATTATGACTGGGGTGACCCCAGCCCCTATGAACACGAGTTGGCCACCCCCATACTTGCATGCTCTCCACATGTCGATCCCAACAACTCTGCAATGCACTTACCCCTACAGCAAGAAACTGCCAAGGGCACCACTGTATTACAACCACCGCCGCAAGCTGTACAGCCGTGGAGATTGTCCTCTACTGAACAACCGGCTCAGCAACCCGCCCCAAGTCAACCAGAGAAGCAAGATACGAGCGGACCTTTGCACAGAACAAAAACTCGCGCTCTCAGTAGACACCAACGAGAGACCTTAAAGCGAAGAGCCCCCCAAAGGCACCAAAAACCCCAGAAGAAAAGCCGGCGGGCCAAGCAAGAGGTCTAAGGATACAATGAAGATCTACAAAAGCAGGTCCAACGGTTACAGCAGCAAGTCCTGCAACTAGTCCCGCAAATCCAGCAACAGGCCCGGCAACACAGGAACAAAGTCTGCAAGTCGAGAAACAGGTCCAGCAAACCCAGGAGCAAATCTAATCGTCCGAGCAAAGGCATGAAACAAATATTAACAATGAACCATTCGTGATAGAGCAACTGCTTCAATGCTAGCTCTCCTTCTATGCATATAGTACAGTCTGTTGACAAATAAGGACTAAAAGGGGCTTCCAAACACCTTCTAAGCTAGCTTGCTGTAATCTACCCACTTGATGAAGAAAAGGACGATATTGGCTCGTGTAGAGAATAGTTTGTTGGAACTGTGTGCAAGACTACAGCTGATGATGATTCATACGTCGACGATTCATACGCCGATCCCTCGTCTCAGGGCGATATGCGGGACTGCCACTATCTGTACTCTATCTGTGCATCTATTTACAGTGAACTATTACTTTCCTGACGAACTTGGAGCCTCGTCAAGGCCTGTGTTGGCCTATGCCTGGTGTTCTGTTCTGCCGCCCTCGTGGCGCGCGACTTCGAAATCTCTGCGATGCCTCTGCAAAGCCCAGGACCGCCCCTAAGATGCTACTGTCCTCCGGGGCACCTCGTAATCTACCTTTCTTACCTTGGTCAACTTCTTCTAGTATATCTGAAATGTTGTTGAATGCTCTTCCAATTTTACATCGTAGCTCTTGGCGCAGCCTGTTTAGCCGCGGACAGTCAATTAATACATGAATCACTGTCTCTACTGCTCCACATTCACATTTTTCGTCGTCCTGGAAGCGACGTTGCTCACCACGAGTGGCTGTTCCGGAGTTGAGTGAGCAGATAAGTTCGGTTGTGAGGAACTGAGCCGTAGAGCCGGCGGGTGCGGCTTGAAGATAAGGTCTTATTAATTCTACAGAGGTGCTCTTAAGGTCCTCTATTCTTATTCCCATTCCTTACAAATCCTGCTGCGGATACATCCCTTTCCACGGGACAAGAGACGTCGGAACGGGTGTTTCTTTTCTAAATCTATTGCTACTTTGGCCAGCTGATCTACTGTCTTATTTCCAGGGTCACTGCAGTGTCCCGGGACCCATTGTAGTCGCAGCAAAATTCCTCGGGCTTTTAGCTCCTCAGCCGCCTGAAGAGTAGCCTGAATAATTCTCTGATCTAACTTATTCTATAAGTTTGCAATTGCCTGCAGTGCGGATATACTATTGCTGAGGATTGTTGCTGGGCCTCGTGTTGTTGTCACAGTGACTTGATTCTTCTGCGTCAGTTGAAAAACCAGCCCGATTATATACAGATCGTCATGGGTTCTGCGGCATAAACCGACCAATAATTTATTAAACCAATACTAATTTATTGGGATCCTAAAATCTATTAATTTTGGTCCAGAGCTACTGCTGCAGCATCCAGTTGATTTTGTTGTTCTGAAGTATTTAAGAATACTGTGGTTTCTGTTTTATTGCTGACCTTATTAAGGCGTTGGTTTTGATCTTGTTTTAATCAGGCTCGATTTCAATTTCCGCAAAGGGTTGAGTTCGCCATGGTGCTGAAGATATTGGGTCAATGGTTTCTAGAGATTGTAGACAGCTGAGATCCATAGTCTGTATTGTTTCTGCTAGGGGGAATCGTTGACCAGTTCCAATATGTGTACTCCGTGCCATTGCTTGAACGATCACTCCGTGGATTGAGTGATTTTCTGGTAAGGTGCTGAGGCGGGCTGCTGTTATCTGTACACGTTGCTTAAGTCGCAAGTGGGTGGATAATGAATAGTACTCAACTTCAAGTGCCGCTGTGGATACTGTTCTAAAGGCAGAGAGCATCCAGATAAGGGCCATCCTTTGGACCGTCTCCAGGAGCCTTAAGTGTGTTTTGTCTCTAAATGGTTTGTCTCAGACTGTAGATATAGAGTCTATGGCTAGTGTTACACACCCTCTGTAGAGTTGCTACTACGAACCGAGAGGGCACTCAATAGGACTGTGTTTTGATTACCGCTTGAACCATCTCGAGGACTATAGCGTGTATGGGAAATGCAGACACTGGTAGTGACACTATACTAAACTTAAAAGGAGAAATTTAAAGGAGAAAATAGAGGAAACTGAAAGAAAGAAAAAGGGTTAAGCTAGTTAATTCTATTTCTGCATGCCCAATGTTGCGTAGGCAGTACACTAAAATTGTTAAGTCACAAATTCTCAAGCTATTGCCGTTCAGGCGCCGCGAATTCGTTTATTGGGTATATATCCAGGTTTATGCACCGTGCGTTGCTCGGTTAAATATTTTAATGGTATGTTATGCGAGTCTTGAAAACTTGCAATTAGTTGATATACCACTCTAACGATATCAGAATAATAAACCATAAACTATTATTGATACCACTTTTTTGTCTAGTTTATATAAAACATTACCATTCAATAGACACCCCCTTTATTTTAGATAAATTGATTTATACAGAGAGCTGAACTTCTGATTTTACTCTCTGATGAGTAAATACAAATCTACCAATCATAGATGCAGTGAATTGTTAGTTGGATTAATCAACTTGCTGCACCTTAATTAGTCACAGTAGAGACTATTCTAGAGACTACTAAAAGGAATCTAGATTCCGTTAAACAGTTTTTCCTTGACAACTATACTGAAATGATTCTACAGTCCATATCCAGCGAAGAGGATCCACGGACGCAGATTCTTTCAGTAAGAAGCGGAGACAGGGACAACCTTGTTACACCATTTCTAAGATTGCTTAGTTGCAGGTATCTTGCGTCATTCAGAAGACAGTGGTTGAAAAAAGGTGATAATCATCAGGCTCTCAAAGAGCGATAAAAGGCTAAAAGACATAGAACAGGTTGGGTTTTTCTGAGGAAAAGAGATATTCCTGTCATACGCGGAAGCGCTGAATGCGTGCAAGAAGGTTGATTCGGTTGTGGAACACTAGGCGTCCCGCAGCTAGAAATGGTTCAATACAGACGAGAAACCCGATTTAAAAAATCCTTCGAATTTGGCACAGAATGTATTGCCGTTAAGTTCCGCGTTGTGGGGAATTGTTCTGAAGACGCAGTCAAGGTTGGGCGTGGTCTTGGGGCGACAGGACGACGGTGTGAAGTACTAGCCGGGAGATTTCTTCTAGAGGTATTTCGCGGCGTAGTGAGCGCGAAAGAGTTTCGGAAGCAATCCAACGTTGTAGGGATGTGGCTGCTCTGTGGTTAGCAGTGACTGCCATTTCGTGACACCGGAGATTGAGTATTTTGATGAGGATTGTCAGTCTGAAAGCGATTAGTATCTAGAGGAAGACAGTTTGCTTCGGGTGGTATATTGAAGGTTTTGATATCAATTTAGATGAAACAGTAACACGAAATCAAGAAGCATTATGCCGTCGTTCACGGGTGCGGTTGAACAGACCTGCCCAAAAGGATCTAAGATAAAAGTAGCACGCAAGACGGAGAGAAAAGTAAACCATGTGGTAAGGTTACGTATATGGCATATCAAGTTTATGAAGGTTGTAGCTGGGCTTTTTTGGAAGGCAGTGGAGGTGTAGTAGAAGAAAACCGACCAATGAGAAGATGACCGGAAGAAAGTGCGTAGCAAAAGCATGTACACTAGCAATCCAATGCCAATAGGAGAAATGGTGGAGGAGAGAGAAATGCAAGAACACCAGCAGGGTTCCATAGAACAACGCTGAATCTGAGAAAAACTCAGCCTAAGGAAACTCCTAAACAGCAAGCAGAGAAGGGCGGGGAGAGTGTGGAGAGAAGGCTTGGCGCGATTTTGGTAAGGGATTTTGCTAGTGGCGCGTTCAAAGAGGGAAAAAAGAAACTTTTCCTTGGCAGACCGTGCAGGCGTAGGTAAACCCTCTTTCTCTCTTTGGTCGTTTCAGTGCTAGACCAGACTGTCCTGTCGGGGTCCTGGTGTAAGTAATATATCCTATTGGAGAGACAGACTAGTATCTGCGGTTGGTGCACATGGATTGACCGGAGGAAGGGTTACGCGAGGAGCAAGGCTATGGAGCGGAGTACGTCGGCGAGGGCGTAAATCAGATATTACCAGAATTTCTTGAAAATATCTGTTCAATCACGCATCGCCCTACACTTTTGCATGACCCTGCCTCGTACCCCCACTCTCCCCAGCTTACCGGCTCAAACAGCAACCCATATGTCTCTTCTTGATCTAAAACTCGATCCTATTGTATGGATTGCTCCACTCGAGATCGAGGTGCAAGCTGCCTTACATATGTAAGATAAAGTGCATTAGAGGCTTTCCAGTGGGTCCTCGCGATGACTCTGTGTTCCACGCGGGCGAGATCCACGGGCATAACGTGGTAATTGCCACATTTGCTGCTGGCCAGCCATATGGCACGAGCTCTGCAGCGTCACTCGCAAGCCATGTATTTTTTCCGAACCTGTGGTCTGGGCTACTAGTGGGTGTTGTCACAGGTCTCCCGAATCTCCCATGCCCTTCCCTGCGTGATATTCAACTAGGTGATGTCATCGTAGCTCTTCCTGATAGAGAGAATCCCGCCATAGTACCTTATGGATTAAGAAACAGAAGGGGGCCGGCGGTTTTGAGTTGTTGCACAATGGACGCTGGTTAACCCAAATAATGCGTGTTGTGACCTCAGAAATCGGGAAGAATAAGGCGAAAGAGCGAGATGGGGAAACCTTTTTGGACTACTACAAAGATGGAGCGCGAAACGCTGATAGATTTTTTGACCCTGGCCAAGACAAAGACCTTATCTATTCTCTCATTTATCCGACGACAATATACCGGCTCCACGGCAACGCTAGCTGGACTCTGAACTCTGAACGCACCCGTGTGTGGTATGGCCCCCCATTGGGTCCGGAGATACTTTGCTGAAAAGTGCCCAGCCTCGGATGAAATGAGAGACAAATACGATGTGATTAGTCGAGAAATAGAGGCAGCGGATGTTACGAATGAAATTTCCCGTTCAAAATGTTTGTGATTATGGTGATTAGCGAAAGAATACGGACTGGCAGTCTTATGCAGCAGCAGTAGCTGCTGCCTTTGCGAAGGTAGTATTATTTGAGAACCCGCCAAAGCCGCTTGGTTTTACATATTCTTGCATCTTTTTGAATTCCGGCTGCTCAAATGAGTCACGCGAGTATACGGATGTTTCCAGATGTCTTTCCAGGATAAATACGAGGTCTCGCATAGCCTAGTACGTCTGTGCTTTCGTGTCCAGGCTCATACTAGCCTCAGAGGGTATCGTCTTGCGAGTAACCAGGTACCTAGATACCTAGACAGTATCGCCTACTGTTAACTAAACCATTAACTTCACCAATCATTTTGACATCGCACCTTCTTTGCTGCCGGTTTCACTCTCTAGCTGACTTGTCTTCTCTTTAACTCATGATATGTAAGAGCCGTTGCATTGATCTAGCAGCTAGTTTACGAGCTCTGGGGGGCTGTGCTTTTCATGAAGGAAAAAAAAAATGAATACGTTGGTAGTCAGATGAATCAATAAATTCGCACACTGGCCCCTCGACATTCAAGGGCGAAGCAATTCTTCTCTACTATTTCATAACCAACCTATTCTTGAGTTTTATTCTCTAATCCTTTCTTCATCCTCTCAATTAACTTTCGTACTTCAATCGCTGATATCAAGCAATTATTAGTGCTCTACAAACCAGGAGCAATACATTACCCAACCAAACGGAGCACACAATCCTTTCAGTAAGTATTGACCCGCAAGATGCGTCCTACATAAATAATCACCAATTTTTCACATGCTAATATTGACACAGACAGAAAAAAAAAATGAAAAGCAAGTTAATGACGGGCGTGAGCGCCCTCCTAGCCTTCATGATGATCCCCGGGTCTGCCATGGCAGCCGCAGCAACGAAGTGCAGCGCGCGTCAACACAAAGAGTTCGATACAATAGGGTTTAATCTCGATCTTTACGTCACGCTTTGTGTGCATCGCAGCGCCGACAACTACTACCACGCTTATGCCGATATTTCGTGGCAGGACGGCGGTGGCGGCTTGAGCACGGGCATGGAGGACCTCATCCTGAACCTGCGGCTGGAGCGGAATGATGCAGACAAGAGGAATGAGGATATCAGTATCAAGGGGCTTGTTAACTACAAAGATTCTGGATCTGCCCGTGTCACTGGGACAAAGTATCACAGCAGCACCAATGGCGGATGGACTGCAGACGGTCACGTCAAGTGGGATATCCAGAATGATGGAAAAGGGGGCGGTACCTGGTCACTGACTGGCTCACCTAATATCTAATGTTGATTAGATATGGCTGGTGTGGTAGGAGAGGGATTTGAGTTAGTACCTATAGCCTCCTATTCCTGACGCTGTTTGTATAAGTTGATATTGTTGTTTCCCGTGTCAATCGTTGCGTAAAGACGAGAAATGTCAGAGTAAAGATGATTAACATGCCACACCAGACAAAGTTGCAGTATTATGTGAATATCAGCTGGGGAAAGTCTTCGTATCTTTTCAAAAAGTGAGTGGTCGGGTTGGCCCTTTAAATTGTGTCGTGAAGGGAGGTTCTCAGCAAGTAATAACCGTGCGGTCTATTCCTTTATCGCGGGTAAACATCTACTTTCGAGGGTCTCATGGTAGCGATAAAAGTCCTTTACCCTCTATAGATCTTGCGGTAGCATGTTGTGGCCATTTTTCAGGTCGTTTCGTTTTTCCGTGCTCGAAGTATGAGTGCATCTTGGTGATTTCCTGGACGGCTGTTGGGTTAGTGTCTATAAGAGCGTCGCAATAAGATAGCGGGAGTCTGCATTAACTAGTAATCCAGTAAATGAGAATTGCGCAAAAGAGCTGCAAAGAATGTAATGCCAAGATAGACTAGAGCAGAAGGGGTAGAAATATTGACTAATGAGACTGGTGACTCGTGCTATCGCACGCAGATGTCCTGAAATGATGTAGAATGAGGTATGAGAGAATGAAGGGAGAAGATGCCGTCGAAAGTTGCACGCAAGGAGTTAAGAAAGTCATATTTACTAAGCGAAAGTTGAATTCGGGCGAAAATAAGCGCATGCCATGTTCAATGTACTACAGGTCAAAAGATTCCCCCAGAGCGAATAGATAGCCCTATGTGGAAAGAACCTTTAAATATGTGGATTTAGTAACAGGGATCATGCATAAAGGCCCTGCCAACAATAGTAGCCAGAACAAGAAAATATATGCATGCCAAGACTATTGTTGTTAAAACTAACTGAATACAGCTTTAAAATCAGTCCTAAAGAGGGAATTTTGAGAAACCAATCGTATGCGTGGGTGCGCATAAAAAGGCTGGTGTATATCCAGCTTTTTTGCGTGGAGGGCTCGCGGACGGCAACTGGTGACGCGTGCTGCCAAACGCCGTAAGCCCTGAAATGACATGTTATTTTTATGGAGAGGCGGTGGAAATATATACCTGGAAGTATAGTTCTTGTGGAGGATACAACTGCCGTCAATCTTCAAAACCCCACAGGGCGAGTGTTTCCTTTTCTAGGCATCTCAGTCTCTCCATCTCCACTATTAGCTGGGGACTGGGTGTGAAACGCAGATCCTGAACGCCGATGGTTTAAAGAGCCGAAGTCCTCTAAATGATCGTACCCGGGAGAGTGGAATATATAAAGAGCAAATCTTTCGGTGAGAATATTGACCGCGCCGAGAAGGGTCATTCTTGAGGTCTAGAATTGCTGCTGAGAGAGCTAGGCGTTGCACCTTATAATCGGTGAGGTAGAAAGCGGGATATTATTATATAATAAATCAAGTTTATTGTCAATATCGAGCCCTAAAGTTTTGGTAGAACCATGTGTCGACCTACGGGCTACGGGCGTAGCCCGCGACGATGTTGAATAGTAAGGTGTATACACATGAATGTTATATCTAAGCCGTAGATACCAATTCACAACCTCTACATTCCAGAGTCAGAAAGATAAAATAAAATAGAAACC
>MBFL02000487.1:0-22421 GCA_001696595.2 Aspergillus hancockii | reverse complement strand
CATGTGTCTGTCATAGCCCACGGCTCTATATGGACGTTAAACTTGATTAATAATATTAATTAATCTATCTTATTTTATATTTAAGTCTTAATCCACAAGCTTTTTTTCTATATTTTTATTTAAAATCTCTTCTATAAAGACTCTGGAGCGCTGCTTCTCCGGTATCACACGAGTGCACGTACTGAGAATGAAGGTTCGATATCAAGTCGCAAAGGCGCGAATGACGCCAGTCGCGTTTGCTCCTTAACTAATGGTATCAATTCAACCGCAGAAAGCCGCCACTACTGCCGGACCCAAAACTTTCGTCGCTTTGGAAACTACTCTCACTCGATCCCCCCGAGATGATTCCCCACTGACGCATCCAATTGCTTACCCATAGCGCATTCACACACCCTACGCTTCGTAACAGAGAACTAGCCTCTTGTGCACGGATGGATGACAGCATGCGAGATTCAGCTGACTCGTGAACCACATTTTTAAAGAAGTCAAGGAGCTTGGCTGCCGGGTTGTCTGTCGGATCAGCCGTTGTTGTCTCAATGACTATTTGTAAGTTTTCTACCCATTTCTCGAAAGAAACGGGCCGAATACCTAACTTATCAGGGTAGCAAGCGAGGATTTCAGTCGCAAACTCGGACCAAGATATCCATGAGGGGTTGATGACGTGGTATACTTCTGTACTTAAGGGCGAGTTCGTTTGGTTCGGCTCCCTAGAGTAGCGAAGAATCTCAAGCAGGACTTTGGGAAGCTCGTCGACTGGTATCCAGTCCAATCGGTCTCTGGATGGGAAGCTTACTGGGAACGCCTTTAGATATGCTGAAGAGATAAAGATCTGAGTTGATAGTCAGCTATGTCCATCGCAGTTAGTGGCGAGAAAGAGGCTACTGAAGGAATGTACTCGTTGGGGTTCCACAGGCCCAACCGTTGTTTAATGGGACCTGCGACTACCCCGACTCGACAGCACGCAGATCTTACGCCAGAAACTTCGGCCGCTTTATCGAGAAGACACTCGGAAATTAGTTTTGATTGGCCGTATCCCACCTTCGCAGCAACACGGAAGTCATGGATGGGTTCTTCGGGTACGGGGCGTGGCGAATTCCAGGACCCAACAGCAGAGACACTGGAAATAAACATGATGAAGGAATGTAAGTCAGACGCGTGGGAAAAGTCAATGACATGGCGAACGCCGCGGATAAATGGCTCGAAGCTGGAGATGTTCCAATTGAAATTGACCGCCCATTGGTTATCTGCTGGTGGTCAGTATCTGGTCATGACAGTCTCCTCAGAGAGTACTAACGGATCACATGAGTTACAGTTTGGAGTAATCGTCTATACGTTGCATCTTGAAGACCGAAATTTAGTTTTGAGAGATCTGCCTGCAGAAACTCCACGCGGTTTAATTCTATAGTGTTAAGACCGCGCTGAAAGCCGAGCTGAGTGTGTCTGTAGGCAGCATCAGCGCCCCGATTGAGACAGATGATGTGAGACACGTTCTTATCTTTCTGGAGTTCGTCGAGGAGATACGATCCAAGAGAGCCTGTGCTGCCAGTGAGAAGAACAATCATGTTCTTTGAAGGAGGAACAGGAAGGGGTCCGCTTGACCGAGGTAGACTATCGGAGTATTTCTGGAACAGTAGCTGCATTTGCGCTAGTGGGGAGCTTTCATTGGCATAAGAGCCATCTGTCTCAATGTAATGATCATGAGACAACGGCGTGACACTCAGTTGGTCTAGAATATGGCCAGCCAACCGATCAATAGTTGGATGGGTGTAAATTGATGCGAGAGGAAACATTTTGGCACTCTTATCCCCCATACCAAGTTTCCTCGCTTGGAAGCGCAATTCCCGAGTCATTCGAATCACCTGTAGCGAGTCAACTCCCGCTGTAAAGAAGTCGGTATCTCGTTGCAGTGGATCCAAATTAGTGAACTCCTTTATCAACTGTTGCAACCACGAAGCAACGCTTGCTGGACTGTCGAGCTCCAATGCAAGGAGATTCAATGACTCAGAGTGCTCAACAGCCTCGTCAGCAGTTTCATATAACTCTTCGACTTCTTTCTGGTACAAATGCAACGTGTTCTTTCGCTGAACTTTCCCTTGCCCGAGATAATTGATCGGCTTGGATGGGTCTGTGAACAAAACATGATACTGGTCTAGCTTTCCATGTGCAGGTGCATGCGTATTGGCCTCAGCAATAGTAGATTTTATGCTTTCAAGCAACTGATATCTTTCTGTCGAGTCGCGTGGCGCCTCACAGAGCAAGTCAATAAGTGCAGCAGGTTGGAACTTTCCCTGGCCAACTACCATGGCTCCCTTGATGAGCGGGTGGCTCATCAGCGTCGCCTCTATTAAAGCGGGAGCAATCTTTTCGCCGTTGCTGAGGACAATAACATCGTCTTTTCGACATTGATACATGTACAGAAATGGTTTGGAAGGGTCCGGATGTCGTGAGTAGAGGTCTCTCATCGACCACTCCATGATATCCGGGAATGTGTTGAACACTCCCTGGTAGAGCTTTAACTTTGGGTCCCGGACAATGAAGAGCTCGTATAACCCATCCAATGTCTTCCTCATTTCAATTCCGGAATGTGTTGGGTGCCAGTGGAAGTAGGGCCAGTCGTCAATGGAAGGGGCTAGTCGTTGCAGACAGGCTGTTTCGGTCGCCCCGAGATTGCAGATGACCCGTGTGTGCTTTGAGATGAGGTTGCCGGCTTTGTGAGACAGAGGAGCTAAAGAAAGTCAGCATCCCGCAACTGAGCTCAGTGGATAAGGCGAGAGAGAATAAGCAACATACCACCACTGGCAACAACATAGTGGAGCCGATTGATCCTCTCGAGCGCCTCCGGATCACAACTAAGTCCCTCGTATATCGATGGTGCTCCCATAGACGCATCCACATTAGCATATTGATGCATCTCATCTGCGTATGTAGCATTCGCAACAACGTGAGGCGCACCGTAGACCAAAGTGACTCCCAGCAGCATAGCCCAGGTTATGCCAGCATTCAGCCCGCTTGTATGAAAAAGTGGCATGGAGGTATAGGCTCGCCGAGACAGTTGGTATATCTCTGTTGTTGGAACGTATCCATCAACAGGAGGAATAGTCCTCCATGCTTCATACGTGCTGAGGATGCCCACATTCCAGGTGATTGGTTTCGGAAGACCGGTTGATCCTGTCGTATGCAGCACAAGACATGGGTCAGAGCACGCTTCCTCAAAGCTCTTGCTGTAAGGGTAGATTGCCACTGGGAAGTCAAGGAGGAAGTCCTCGAGCTCAGGGACAACCCAGGAGAGCATCTGCCTCTTATTCAAAATAGGGTCGATGTTGGTCTCTTTTGCTCGGAGGAACACATGGCAGTTCACACCCGCGAGGACGTTTAGATGATCCTTGATATTATTTCGAGGAGACAGGAAAAGCATCTAGGAGCCTAATAAGTCTTTTATCATACCACCGCAAGCGATTGGACAAAATGGACTACCTTATAGCCAACTTTGATGGCCCCAAACATGAACAGAAAGTAGCGTATGTCATCTTTCCACTTGAAAATCAGAAACGGCTCAACGGGAGGTGACAAGAAAGGACCAACTGGGACCCATATACCCAATAGTCTCGAAGTTCTTGGGACGTCCCAAGAGGTACCTCAAGTACCAGCTCACTCGGTTGACCGCATTTGCAAAGCTTTTGCATGATATGTCCACGAAGCCATCCTGGGGTTTAGCAGTATTCGGGTATGAGAAGAGTGGATGGTCAGGCACTGCTTTTGCCAGCTCATCTGGAATCAAATGCACAAGCCGGTCAGGTCTTGCATTTGCGGTTTGGAAGATGGGGTGGATATCCTCTCGGGGAGGGGCTGCTTGGGACATGATGGAAGATACTTGGAGTTATGCTAAATCGACACCACACATACCAGGAACTACCGTAGGGTTAGGTAGATATATGGGAGAAGACTATGATGACTCAGTGTAGACTCGTCATAGTATTTAACTAATATCAACTTAGGTAGCCATGACACGAGAATATTGAATATAAAGGGGAGAGAAATAAGGAATAGGTCTCAATAACAACATCGGTTGCGGGGTAATCCACATATCACATGACACCAGGTGATGAGGTCCTCAGAAAGACTGTATAAAAATGCACTCCGTCTAAAATCCCATCCACATTAGTCCTCCCATTATTAGAGTCCTCACTTGGGTTATGTCTCCTATCCAACGCTGTCAAATCTTTCCAGCTAGCCCAAGGGCAGAGAATCTCAACTCTATTTGACCTTCAGACGGCACGACCCATCCGATCCTCACCTCAGACCGGAGATTAGGACGCCTTTCTCTCTTGGAGAATCCGTAGATATCTCCTTTTGGAAGCCTGTGAGCTTCGTACCTGTAAGAAAGATATCATTGGCTCGGCAATTAGTGCCTTGGCATGATGTGACTCACCACCATCTTTTGATGGGCCTTACCCCGCAAGAGAACCAACTCTCAAGAACAGTAGAACACGCTGAACGTCCTGTACAGTGAGATGGTTAATAGAGTGTCACCCCCAGCACTTAGTCGGCTATGTCCGTGTAGCCGTTATAGCTTCACTCTGCCCTTCTTCCCTTGTAGTTGTAACAGAACTGTATAATGTCTATTCTTCTTTAATGAATTCCTATTGTAAGAAAGTTATCATTGGCTCGCCAATTAGTGCCTTGGCATGATGTGACTCCTCATCAACCCTTGATAGGTCGTACCCCACAAGAGAACAACTATCAAGAACGGCCGAGTACGCTGAACGTCCTGTACGCGAGATACAGTGAGTAATCAATAGAGCGTCACCTCCAGCACTTAGTAGGCTATGTCCGTGTAGCCGAGATAGCATTCACTCCGCCCTCCTTCCCCTGTAATCATAACACCTATCAAGTTAGCAAAGACCCTCCTCATTGGACGAGTTGTCGTTGACAGCGTACATGCAAAAGTCAAGGGTTCATCAACCTGCGGAGCTGAGATTAACATGAATCCGGAGATTGCGATAGGGGACATTTCGCATGGTGATGTGGAGCTTATATCATCTACCATGTCTACTACTGTTACTGACAAAAATATCAAGCCCTGTCACTGGAAAGAAACAGATATTCTAGACTTCTGGCGTGATCATACACATCTATATCCTATCCTCTCCCGTATCGCCCGTGACTTCCTTGCAATTGCAACAAGTGGAGCCGGAGTTGAATCCCTCTTTAATAGTGCGCGAGATATTTATCACTATCAACACAGCCGACTAAGCCCTAATTGAAACAATTATTGTTATGCTGCGTACAGATCGATTTACTCTTGATCAAGACTTCCAGCAGCTTATGGATGAGAACCCTTTGAATAAAGGTTTATTGATGGATAGCTTAGAAGTTGGTAGCCAAGAGAAGTATATCAGCGATATAGAAGATATTGACAGATTTAAGAATAATAATAATAATAATGATAATGATAATGTGGGTGACGTCCTAATGCTAAATGACGATATTAGTTTACTTATTATAAAGATTATACCTCGTCCACAGGCCAGCACTGCACAGGCTAGCACCCTCGCCGATCAACTGGTTACAAACCGGGTCGTTTCAAACAATTGGTAAATGGAGGGCAATGATTAGCTAGAGCAATGGAATTCTTTTATTATATCTAGTTATGCACACCTTATATCTTGTACTAGAGCCTTTTTGTGTTTTTAGTATTAATAACATAATTTTAAAAATAAGTTACTATATAATGGCCTTTGTTTTATGAATTTAGATTAACCCAACCCACAAAACCTGCAAAACAACCCGTTCGGACTCACCCGACCCACTGCGGGTTTTCAAACCCTCAATCCGACCCGATCCAAATGCGGGTTGGGTCGGGTCGGGTTGGGCTTTGTGGTTCGGATTAACAAGTTTTAATCAAGAAATTTTTCCTTATCAATGTGATGAATGCCATTTTGGATGCTTCTTGGCATCTCTGCACCATATGCCCCATTTAGGGGTGCAAAGCAGCCTACATCAAGAGGTTGCAGTTTATCAGACGAATGGGAAGGCATATAAAGAGGGACGATTTGATGATTCTTGCAGAAAAGATCAAACTCTGCAGATTGATGGCTAGCATGGCCATCAAGAATCAAAAGCCGATATCTCCCTAGTGTACGCGCCGTAGTGTGCTTTTGGAAGACCTTTTCCAACCAGAATACTCCAAGATTGTTATTAGTCCATCCATTATCACCTAGGCCAATTAGCCAATCAGGGTCGATTTATTGATACGATTGAGATTGATTTTGAACCTTGCCAGAGCAGATGACCATTGGGAGAAGAGACCATTCAGTTGTATTAATTGCTTCAATAACTGCCACCCATTTATGGTTTCCTGGCTGTTTTCAGCTCGTACACGGCTGCTTCTACGATGGGATACAGCAATAATCTTTGCTGTACGTGCCACACCCACCTGGAAGCTAGTTTTATTAAAAGTTGTAGATATCCTGCTCAGTAATACCATATTTTATTATAGTATTCTGAACTGGATTGAACCACCGATTGATAACCGCTGAATCCTCACATTTGGCACGCTGGTAATTATATTTACGAGTTTATTTTGATATGAGATTATCGTGCCGTTTAATGAATCTAGTGATCCATCTCTCACTAATTGCTTTCTTATTTCGCTCATTAAGTAGTAGATTGGCCATTCTGCGTACTGCAGCATGTCTTGGTAGTAGGCCACGGCCATCCATATCTAGAATCCATTTCTTTAGTGAAGCTCTTTCAGGTTGCTAAGCTTCTGGCAATTTACTGGTATATCAGCCTATATAAGAACACTTCTTTATATGTTTATTTTAGTTATTCGCGATCAATCCTCATATTGTTACTTAGATATACATTTGGATATCTTACCAACTAAGTATACGTACTCGGTAGGCCTGGCCGTTTGACCTTGAGTTACTTGTACTTCGTGACTTAGTGCCTTTGTGGGACCTTTCGGACCTATTTGGTCATCGTTTCGTGAATACACTGTATCGGACACTGGTGGATTCCGATCTCCAGGTTTGTACTCAATCTACCCAAGAAGACTAACTGGTAAGCCGGACTCTTGGAAGGAGCCCCGGGTGTGACACCTATCTCGATGCTTAAGAGCTATTCGTCATCTGGAGTGCGAGATCTGATGCGATATGGAACTGGATATAAATATCTGGGGTAGAGTCCGTGAAAAAACCCTCTAGAACAGACTCAAGTTCGAAATAGTTACCATCATAGGGAAGAAGGGCAGGGTGAAGTTATTCAGCTGCACGGATGTAGCCTACAAAGCACTGGAAGCGACGTTTTATTGAATGTCTCACTGTATCTCTCGTACAGGACCTTCAGCGTGCTCGACTGTTGTTGTTCTCTTGCGGGGTAAGGCCCCTGAAGTGTTAGTGAGGAGCCGTATCATGCCAAGGCACTACTACTAGTTGCCAATGATATATTTCTTACAGAAATCAATCCCTCTTCTTCCATCAACAGAGCGTTCAAGAACCTCATCAAATATACCACTCCAAAGATGCTTACAAGCGTTCTCTCGTTCACGGTATGGAACTTCGAGAATCATAATGTGATTATCTAGTACAGCAATTGACAACTCTTGCTGCTACAGCCCGAGCAAGCTGCTCAGGTCACCGAGTACTGCACCAACGTCTCCAACGATGTGTCCGACAACATGAAGGAACTCTGGCAATGGACCACCGGGCAGTTCGAGGATGCAGACAAAATGTCCTCGCCTCTGCAGGGTGCAACAATGAAGTTCCTTGCGGAGCACCAGCAAGCCAAGCGAAGTAAGCTTTTTATCTTCAGTCAATTTCACCCCTTTATTCTCATTTCAATCCAGTCCTCGAGATTGGCTGCTACACCGGCTACAGCGCTCTGGCCTGGTACGAAGGTACCGTTTCGACACAGGCTGAGATTATCACACTGGAATTGGACCCGAAGATGATCGCTGCGTCTCGTCGCACCTTCGACAAATACGGGCTCAACGACCGTGTCACTCTTATTGAGGGTCCTGCTCAGGATTCCTTACAGAAACTGAGCGGTACCTTTGATATTATCTTCTTGGACGCCAACAAGGAAGGATATGAGGGGTATGTCAGGGCTATCCTGGACAAGAAGATCCTGGCTCCGAATGGTTTCATCATGTGTGACAACGGTTGGTATTCTCGAATCCCCTAAATGGCAATATGTGCTGACAAAATGAAGTTTTTGCCCGGGGTATGACTATCTCTACTAATGCCAACCCGTATCTACCAGAGAAGGTCCGCAACTACTGGACTGGGAATGGCATGGCGTTGCGGAAGTTCAACACTTTCTGTAAGAGCGACCCTCGGATCGATACTGTTCTCCTCCCGGTCTACGACGGAGTGACTCTGATCAAGTGGAAGCCTACCATTGCCAAAACGCTTTCCAATGGAGCCTCCAACGGGACTTCAAATAGTGCCAGTGATGCTCACTAAGCATACCCTGCCATGTATCTATTTCTTGGCGGGAGTCTTTAGAGTCGAAGGAATTTCCCAGTTAGGTAAAAGGAGGTAAATTATGTCTACTTCGAATATTTTCACCTCGCAATTAACTATTATAAATTGATTGATACTGCTGCATAACTAGCCTTTAGTTGATAGTATCAACAGACAAGCTGTTGTGGGGTTGCTCCTGCCACCAGATCTAGTTTCCATCCTTTTTGGGATTCAATAACACTGCTGGGCTCTATCCAGTCGTTTCTCCAGAGTCTGTATAAGCCACTGTTGCCTCTAGACCTGACTTGCCTCAGTGCATGTGGAGGTCTTTGCTAAAACTGCTTTAGCAGCTTGATCAGTTATTTTATTTTCTAGTATATCTTGATAACCAGGGACCTATGAAATAGTGATTTAATATGTTTGATCTTCTAGTCTTTGGACTATATCTTGAACCTAAATAGTTCAACCTTGTTCTAGACCAACTCTATTGTCTGGGAGTCTAGTAGAACCCTGTCAGGGCCTTATATCCCAGCTGCTCAGCTGTTTCAAGCCCTTTACATGCGCCTGCTAGCTCTGCATCAAAAACTTCCTTGCCCTACTCTAGAGGCATACTCTTGACTTTCTAGGTGCTTGAGAGCTCTAGCCATGCAATGCCTGCACCCGGCTGTTTATTCTCTAGATATAATCTATCTAACCATATTGCTAGATCTAGACCCTGCTGTAACGACCCCGTCGGTACGCTCATGCTTCTATCGACCTACTCACTGCACTATATGTATTTACCGCTCGCCGTACCGAGCCAATCTTTAGTTGCGGAACGCCTACCGTTCCTACAACCTAATCAACCATCATACATACAATCAGCGCTTGGGCGTATAACACAGTGACACTAAGTAAATAGTAAAAAGGATTAACACACAATATCTTGCTAAAGGCGAGTATATCTAATCCATTATACTATTTCAATATTAACTTATCTTCTAGAATTGACAAAGAAATATTTTTGTCTCTTTTAAAAAGAGCATAAACACAAGTATCCTGTGTTTGTAAAGATAGCGCGGGGTATTCTTTTAATATTTACCAGTAGTACTGGTATTAAACGGCTCTTTAGTTGTATTTGCAATATCTATTATTATTATTAGTGTAACTAAAACTAGACAGAATAAAAATCCCTGATACTTTGATTTTATTAAAATTTAAACTTAAACAAAATAAGCTAGAGCTGATCAAGAATAGAGTGGATTAACCTTCCCCGCATAAACCTCCCTTCCCCTCCCGATAACCGCAGCGGGTAGTTGAGGTTACGGTTAAAAGGGGTATCTAACTGCGGTTAACCGCTCAGGAACCAAGGCACCAATCTAAGACTATTTGGGTAGGCGGTCTAAAAATTCTCTTTTTTGACGGTCATATATATATACCGCCTGCTAAGATAGGGAGTTAAAATGCCTGGGTGCCTGAACGGTTAACCGCGGTTAGATACCCCTTTTAACCGTAACCTCAACTACCCGCTGCGGTTATCGGGAGGGGAAGGGAGGTTTATGCGGGGAAGGTTAATCCACTCTAGTTGGATATCTAATCGATTATCTAATCGATATTCCACAGATGAGTTGGACATCCAAGTCTCATCGCTGCGGATATGATAGTTGGGTATCATATGATCTGTTGGATGCTACCGCAGCCTAGTCTAGTGTGAGTGTTAGTACTGGAGTAGATGTTGTTGGTACTGGAGCGGATATTGGTGCAGGCGCTGGTGCAGATGGTGATGGGAGGACTGGCATACGGGTCCCCTGGCAGACCTGGGCCACCGAGGATGGCTGTGATGATGGGCTAGGGTTTTTAGGGTGTAAGACTTCGGTATCAAAAACAGCTACCCCATCTGTCTTGGTCTAAGACGCCTGCAAGAACGCCTTCAATTCCCGGACCGATGGCGAATCCAAGAAGAAAGTCGACGGGATGTCCACCTTGAGCTCGAGGGCGAACTTCTCGACTAGCACCAGAGACAGCAGCGAATCGACCCCGATCTCGGCAAAACTCGTCTCATCCGTCAGCTCGGACACCGGCACTCTGGTCTCGGACGCGACTAACGCCAGCGCCTTGCGGATGAGGGCGCTCTCCGCCGGTGGCGACTTCTCCGCCTCGTCTACCGGGCCAGGACTTGGAACGGGGCCGATAGTCACCGGGGAGGAGCTACCAACGGAACAGGAGGAGGAGGGGAAGGACGGGCCCGGGGTGGAGGAGCTCGAACGCGTGCTGGGCGTCCCTATGGGCAGGGAGCGAGCGACTGGTGGTGGGGCAAGATTGGCGGCGGCGGGCAAGGGCAAAGTTTTATCCTGAGGGTTGAAGAACCGATTCATGAGAATGCGGGGCAAAGGCCGCAGCGACATGCGGCGGATCTGACCGACAACAGTCTCGCCGTGGAGGATGTACAAGTCGCCGACAAAGAATCCCGCTTGCCCATCCGCTTTGGCAGGGTTCATCTTGACGTAAGTTCGGTACCGCTCGCCTGTCATGAGAGGCTGGGCAAATTGCATTGCTCGCCAGCCTTCCATGACATACACCGTCTCGGGGTCGTGATTCGGTGCCAATCGGGAGTTTAGGATGAAGCCCCCGAGATGCGCTATCGGGTCGATGTGGTGTGGCGGCGCCGTCCAGCGGCCAGCCTTGCTGGGCGTCAGAATCACCTCGGCGACCGCCTCTAATCCGTGCAGCACTAACGACTGGATGGCGTGGTACGGCTCTGAGTAGTCGACAATGTTCTTGAAGAGGGTGTACACCACTTCCTTGGAAAAGCGGCTCGCCCGCCCGGTCGAGGCCAGCTCCTGCAACCAGTCCATGCGGCTAGTGAGAAGATGGGAGTAGTCAGCCCATTCCTCCTGCCAGGCCCCCGGATCTCCATCGCAGGATACCAGCCCGGTGGTCAGTTCCTCCTCCATCTCCTCCGAGACACAGATGATGGCGAACGTCATGGATGAGGAACGCTGCAGGTCGGCCTCCATCCGCACGCGGATATGCTGCGATCGAGATCGATCCTGAAACGGGATCAAGCCTTGCAGAACACGGACGTGTCCAAAGTCCAGCGATGGAACTGGACAGCCCGGTCGTATGTGCGTGTACATGTGCTTTGCCAGGGTAAGGGCGATGTCAGTATAAGCAAACTGCATTGACGTTAGTCACAGGAAGAACAAACGGGAGTGGTGGCATGAGGGGGTGGGGGACTACTAACCACCGACATCACCGGGCGACCGCTCATCTTGTGCCCAGAAGCAACGTCGAAGAAATCGGGATCCATCACATTGGATTGGGTCACAATGGTACCACCGTGTTCCCAGAAAGTCTCCTCCAGGACCTCGTGGATCAGCGGGGTTCGAGACAACCCTGACAGCGACGACAGTGGTTTGGAAGCGCGAGAGGCCCGGTCTTTGACCAGCAGCCAATCCCCATTGTGCTGCATCCAGTGGTTCTTCAAATTCCAGTGGTATGAAGGAAGGATCAGGAGGCGCATCTCCGACTCAAACGGTCCGTGCCATTCACTCCAGTCCAGGGGAATGCCTGCTTCATGGATGACTGCCATGCTCGCGGCCAGAGTCTGCCAATTGCTTTCGTCGGCCCTCAAACTCGGCACCATCACTTCCAGCGTGGGAATGATCGCCCTCATGGCGCTGCTGTAGTTTGGATGGACTCCGATCTCCAGACAAGCGGTCCGTGAATTGATCAACCCCAGCTGAATAGCCTTCTCCACCGCCTCAACCAGGCGGACGGGCGAGCGAGTATTTTCTCGCAGGTAGGACCCCGTGAAGGCCTGGCGATCCGTCACTACCTCACTCAGGGTGGGTGATATGACAGGTATCTTGGGCTCCTGCATGACTATCGCTTGGGTGACTGCCTCAAACGGGTCCAGAATTGGCTCGATCTGTGCCGAGTGGAAGGCAAACGGCACGACCAACAACCGGGTGCGGCAGCCTTGCAGCTCAAGCGCCGACTGAATGGCTGTCATGTCTGGGACTGACCCCGCCAGCGTGATGTTGCGATATCCATTGAAACATGCAACCTCGTACGTGGCTGCGACGCCCTGAGTGTGGCAGCGGATCTCCTCGATGGTGGCTTGCACAGCGAGCATTACATGAGTGTCACGGCTGCACAGCTCTTGCATGAGCAGCGCCCGCTTACCGACGAGCCATACGACGTCGCTAGCAGAAAGAACCCCGGCTGCATTCAGCGCGGCGTATTCGCCTAGGCTCGCCCCAACAACCACGCTGGGTTTGACTCCCAAACCCGCCCAGAATCGGGTCAGCGCGATCTGCACGCACACTGTGACCAGTTGTGTCTCAGCTGGGCTGAGATCGTCGGCCTTTCTCACCTCAGACCCGGTGATAGCAGGGAGAATCGAGGGAAAACCATGTGACAGGCATAGGTTGTCGAGCCGCCGAATCTCCTGCTGATAGGGGGGATAGTGCTCGAACAGTTGGCGGCCGATGCCCTGGTAGAAACTCCCTTGACCGGAAAAGACAAACGCTACGGTGGGGGGTTGAGGTGGCTTGCGTGGCATCTGACTGATGCTAGGCAGGCGTTGTTGAAGAGATTTGACGATCTCGTCCGTCGAGGATCCATGGACAGCGATGCGGTAGTTGTGATGCATGCGTCGGGCGGTGGTTGTGTAAGCCAGACTGGCGAGGTGTAGAGAAGGGTTTTTGCTCAGATGATCGATCAGTTTCTCGACATTGCCCTGCAGAGACAGCGCGGCCTTTGCGGAGACTGTAACAACAAATCGGGTCTGTGGAAGACGTCGAGTGGCTTCGACGGCGGGTCTGACCGGGGGCTCTTCTAGCAACAGACTGGTATTTCCACCGGCGGCGCTGAAATTATTGACCATGGCGTATCGCTTCCGGTCGGGGCAATGAGGCCAGGGAACCGTCGCCATTGGAATGTGGACATTCAGCCGGTCGAGGTCAGGGAATCGGGAATTCAACCTCGTTTTAATTCCTATGTGCTTCGGGATAGAATCCCGCTGGAATATCAACAGCGCCTTGATAAGGGCTGTGATTCCTGCAGCGGCCTCCCCATGGCCGACGTTCGCCTTGACTGATGAAACATGCAGGGGATGCGCTCGCCGTGTGGTACCAACGGGGGGACAGAACACCTGGGTGACCGACTCCATTTCCGTGACATCCCCGGCCTGGGTGCCGGTCCCATGCATCTCCACCAGATCAACATCCTCAGGGTTTACCCCGCCTTGCCTCAAGACCTGCCGGTACAAATCGGCCTGGGTGGGCGCATGGGGATGCGTGATGGACACGGCCGCAGCCGAGTGGTTGGTCGCTGTCGCCAGAATGACTCCGAGGATGTTGTCGTTATCCTTCTCAGCATCTGCCAATCGCTTGAGAATCACCGAACCGATGCCGTCTCCACGACAATAACCATCAGCATTATCATCGAAGACCTTGCAGTTTCCAGTTTTGTTCAGAAAGTAGGCCCTACTAAGACCGGCAAAACTATCGGAACTAGTCAAGATATTTAACCCGCCCGCCACCACCATGTCAGTCTCTCCGTGCGATAAGGCGGTACACGCAATATGCACGGCAGCTAAACTCGCCGAGCAGGCGGTATCCACGTTGAAACTCGGACCCGAGAACTTGAAGAAGTAATTAATTCGCCCCGGAGCGAAGGCCCGGTAGTTGCCCGGGATGAAATACATATCGATCTCCTGGCTCGCGTTGGCTTCGCGGTAGTCGTCCGAGCATTGACCATACAGTGTGCCCACACGGGCCCGCGTGGTTGATGAGGTCCGGTCTGGCACATATCCTGACTGCTCGAGGGCTTCGTAGGCCGTCAAGAGGGCCAGTCGATGGGTGGGATCAGTTTGCGCCGCCTCTCGGGGTGACATGTCGAAGAAGCCGGCATCAAACAGACCGGGCGCATTGAGGAAGTTTGCAAACGGCGTCATGCTGGTATTCAGGCGTTTACCCGCGGGGTCAGTATGGCTATCAACATCGTAACGGTTGGCAGGCACTCTTTGGACAGCATCACGACCTTCCTGAAGAAGGTCCCAGAAAAGATCTAAGTCATCCGCGCCCCCAGGCAACCGACATGACATGCCGACTACTGCGATACGCTCATCGGTCACTCGAGGGGGGTTATGGTCTGTCTCGCAGATCCATTGCAGCAGGTCGTCTACGGATAAAGCACAGTCTTCCCGTACCGCTTGGATTGCCGATAGCAAACCGTCTGTTACATTTGAAGACCCGAAGACCCCGAGGTGGATCTGTGCATCATCATCGAGCTGCCCGCACATATATTCCTGCACCTTCTCAACGACTGACCCCCATCGGATTGTGCTTGTGAGCAGAATAAATGTGGCCGATTGGAATAACTCTAACACAGTCTGACACGGAACCGGCTTGCCATCCCCCATGGACAGCAGCTTGGGCTCAGTAGAGATGTCACGGCTGGCGATTTCAGGACGCAGTTCCTGAACCACCCACGCGCTATGGGTCGAGTCATACAGATGCGGTGCATGGCATGGGCCCCCATAAACCGGAAGGGGCCCATGAGGAGCAGATTTAATTTTTCCAGGGACGCTGAGACACTCACGCATCCTTGCTGGCGGGCCGTTGATGAAGACGCTCCCATCAGGCTCAACCACGCTGATATAGACCCGGCTGGGTTTGGGAATCCCCTGTTTGCACGCGTCAGCAACAAGCTACGGCTTCAATCATTGCAATGGCAGTAGCTGGTGCGTACGGCAGCTATGTTGAACTTCTCGAGTTCTAATCGGACCGTCTCCTCATCCAGGCCCCGAACGAAGGTGGTCCAGCTCTGGAGCGGGCTATCGAGCGCCGGTCGAGGCTCCAGATCCTGAGAGGTCTGGTAGACTACAAGGCCCGCACGCATGGCAATGCGTATCAGATCCGCTGCGGTGGCCGGCACATCAGACAATGAGGGTGAGGCTACAATGGCTGCAGCAGCGAGAAACCCTAGGCCGAGCCCGGTGAACAATGAATCATTCTGTCGGTACTCAAACGCCTGCGGCCGCGTTGCATAACTCCTATAAATCATTCAGAGACCATAGATTGAACCACAGACCTGACTTTCTGAGGTGTGATGGAGATGTTATCTTACCCAACAAAAAGACATAACGGCACCAGGCAAAGAAAGACACATTCAAACGTTCCCGCCAGGGGACCACGATGCCAGTTGTAGTTCTCGCCCAGATCGAGGATAGATTGAAATGGAGGCAGGAGACTCCTGAGCTCCGCGGGAAGCAACCGGATCTCCTCACGGATCGCTGTCGTGCTCTCCTCCAGCAGTTGGCGGAGGAGCACTTGATGGCACGTTTTGGCTTCCAGCCGCAACCGCCGGAAGAGACTAGGCAGGTCCCCCGGAGGAAATTTGTTACTGAAGAAGAATAGCTTCATTGTGATGGACACTGGGGTGGTGTCGAGGACTCAAGGAGGTGGTTAGAGATGAGTAGATTAGTAGATCTGGAGAGAATCCCTGAGGTGGGTTCTGATCCGGGAGAGGGATATTCAAGAGATGAAGAACAGGTTCGCTCTGATGATCTTTTCTAGGGTTTGCAGACTGATCGTCTGGATGCACAGCCGCTTACTGAGGCTAGAGAGGCTTTCTCTAATTATCACTACCCTCAGGGACGCTGATGTATCGCATCGCTCCCCTCGCAGATTGCAAATGGTTGTACTGCCTCCTCACCTACGCAAGGGGTAGCAATTATCAATCAGCATTATGGCCCCTTGAGCCTTGGTATGAGCGAACTACTGCGCCCTGCATCGCTCCAGCATTAAACTGATACTTCCAGACATGACTCAGTACATTATGGGCTCGGAACTTTCCTACGGACGTGGCCAGAACGACCAACGTTCATTATCTGCCACAACAGTCAACGCACCAGCGTCACCGTGGTTGCATCCGCACTATATCTCTCGATCTGGCAACATGAATGTATCAGGCCTGGGGGCGGTAATGAATCGAGGGATGCCTGGAATAGACACAGAGGTGACTCTATTCAGTCTTGGAGTTATCCCTACTTTCTATATTGGCATATTCCTAAGCATAAGCGACTTGCCAACAAACAAGACAATCCAGAGACCCCTTACGTGACCTCTGCTGCTACCGACCACGTCACCTCCCATGTTTTTCCTGTAATCGAGACTGCTAATCCCTTGCTACAAACGAGGAAATGAAGCTAACAAATGCGTTTGATGATCTACTTACCTGCTCAGTGGGCCCTGTGAGGTCGGGGTCCAAAAGGCACATACACTCCTGATTGATACCTGGAGCAAGAACGCTCTGGGAAAGCCAACGTGAGCTGGAGAAAAATGGACGCTATCAGAAAGATTGTATCCAGCATTCAATTTTATCTCTTCGGGGTGGAAAGCATGCCGATGGCAAAAGAAACTGAAGACTACCTTCAGTCGGTCGCCACTGCGATCCGGAACCTCAATGCCGCAGCGCAAACCTGTCATTCTATCCTCTCTACTCATCATGACGGCAGTCTCCAGAGTTGCAATGCCAATCAAACGGCGCGCGATGCACTCGTGTTGGAGGCATACAAGGTACTACAAACCGTCCAAGGGCCTATAGACGCGGCGGCCACCTGCTATGAAAGGGTAGGCATTTCCAATTTCATCTCCCTCACGGGCAGAAGTACTAACATCACCACTACTAGACCGCTCATCTAGCTAGCGTGCGAAGCTTGCTGGAGATGGGGGTGTTCCACGCTCTTCCCACCGGGGGCGCGTCTCGTACCACGTTAGAGCTGGCAAAGGAACTGAATGTCGATGAGTCCCTCCTTGGTATGTGTCCCAAGTCACGTCATTGCCCATATTCCCCAAGTCTAACCATTCACCTCTAGCTCGCCTGATGAGAAATGCCGCTCTGTATGGGCCCTTTGAGGAAGCGGGGCCAGATTGCTACCGACACACCCCATTCTCGGAAGTCTACCTTCGGGTAGAAGTCCAAGGCATGTTTAAGTTCGCGTAAGGAAAACTGGGCTCCAAGGACCCTTGTGATGAGTGAGGGAGAAGGTACGAAATTGCACGCTAATCCGCCGTGCGCACACAGAATGGACGACCATATGCCGGCACATCTGAAGATGCATGAGTTCTTACAACAGAACTCCTGGCGCGCCCCATCGTCCACCACTCAGAACCCCTACACCTACGCCCACGCGACCAACGGCAAGAGCATGTTCCAGCATCTGTCCACGATGCCCGAGCGGATGGAAGCCTTCAACCATGGCATGACCTTGCAGGCGATGACAGCGCTGTGGATGATCGATCTGTTCCCCTTTGCCGAGAGACTGGCGCAGCTGAGTCCGGACCCCAGCACCGTCCTGGCCGTCGATATCGGCGGCGGCAAGGGCAAAGCGATCGGTCGGATCCGCTCGCTCTGCGGCAGTCTCCCCGGTAGGTATATTCTACAAGATCAGCCGCATGTGGTGGCCAGTGCGAAAGCGACCCTCGACAGTGGGATCGAGGCGATGCCCTATGATTTCTTCACGGCACAGCCCGTTCACGGTATGTTTATTCCCAACCTTTCCCTTGCTTCTCCCCGGATATATCTTGATCTCAAAATCTGAGCCTTTTTCCAGGAGCATTGACTTACCTAATCCGCCGTTGCCTGCATAACTGGCCTCAACACAGCGTCGTTCAGATTCTGAAGAATGTTTCCGGGGCCATGGATGCGGAGCGATCCCGACTCCTGATCGAGGAGATCATTATTCCGGACCAGAATGCCGGCGTCGAGGAAGGGTGGATGGACCTGATTATGATGTCCATCGGGGCTCAGCAGCGGACCTTGAAGCAGTGGGTGACGGTCTTGAATCTGGCCGGCTTAGAGGTTAGCCATGTATATCGACTCCCGGGCAACTGCCACGGTCTGATCGAAGCGCGATTAAAATAAAACCCTTTCTCTACTGCCCCGTAGAAAAAATGGGACTGTCGGGGAGACCAAGGATTTTTGATCTGCATTTTGCCGGGTAAAGTTCCTTCCTCTCTTCTCAACTAAACCTAACTTAATTGTACTTTGGCGTTGTGGGCTGCTGAGTTGCTTGTCTCTATGTACTTTTATAGCCTTGGGTGGTACCGATGTTATCGGTTTATCAAGGTGAACCCTTCTGTTTGGGGTTCAAAGCTGACGATCTGGATTGTGCGAGTGAATGATGTTAAAGATGGGAAAGCCCTTGATAATGGACCATGTCTTGCACCGGTCTAAGATACCTTTTCTTACATTTCTCATCCAGTTTGCTATGACGGGTGCTGTGTGAATGATGATTCGATCCTAGTTGCGGGCGACAAGGTTAGAGTATGAGGTATGTCAAGGTAGTTGCAGCCTCAAACAGAAACATTGTTATTATTCCTTAGTCTTGCCAACTACGAATAAGCCTTACCGCGAAATTGACTTAATCTGCTAGTGAGACAGCATTCACTGCATGGGCGCTGCAGCCGCAAGGCAGTAATCTCGCGGTGCCAATCTCAACCTGTTCTAGTATCTCTCTACCCATATGCCGAAAGACTATTTTCCCCCTTACAGCCATCTGAATATAAACCCAACCTTACACCTTCCTTACTGGAGACTTCCTTGGTGCAGCAAAATAGACCGCCTTTTCAGCTCTGGCTTTCACCGCTTATTGCAACCGGTATCTGGCGGCGGGATTCATTTGCCTCCATCTTTAGGCATCTTCACAACTATACAAGACAAGAGAGGCGCCCTCCCTCACGCCTAGTGTCTGATGGCGTGCTCCGCTGATATGGCGGTTTTCTTCATTCTCAGTCTCTCCCCAGTGGTGGGGATTCTCTCACAACTGAACTTGCTTGCTATCGTCGCCTTGGTGCCTCTCCTAGGTCTCTTCATTGTGGCTTGTGACTACTTCGACGGATGGAACCAGAGAAAGGCCTTGGCTGGAGTTCCCATTGTGGATGAAGGAAGCAACCTCAGTAGCCGATTCCGTTGGAAGATCTCAGATTTTGATCCGGTGAAGGCGTATGCGAGTGCATACCAAAAGGTGGGCCGGCTTCGCCCCAAGTCTTCAGATTCGAATGCTCATAATGCCCACAGTACAGCAAAAATGGCCAACCGTACGCGATAAGAATGCACCACGGGGTCCGGGCCATTGTTCTCCCCGCCAACTCGGCGAAGGAGTGGCGCGGCCTTCCTTCAGAGCAGCATAGCTTTCCCCATGCATTGTCAGAGGTAGGTGAAATGTCGACGGAAGGCATTTTCCCGTCATCCTGTAACCCTCATCTACTAAGCACGATGGATCTTATCAACAGTTCACCGACCGACAAATGCATCTCAATGTGCGGTCCAGGACCCCGAATGATGCCCTCCTCGCCTGTAACAACAAACCGGCATTGAGTAAGTCAAATTGGCACATCGCGAAAAGAAAGACCTGCTACTGACTGTGGATTTGGATTGGTACAGACCGGTGTCAAGGGCTTCTTGTCGCGGAAGCAGATAAATATCTCCCGCTGGCCTTGGACCCCCCGACACCGCACGGTATGGAAGACCTGAATGTTATTGGACCAAAAGGGATGTGAATTGATCCAAGCACAAACAGAATGGCGCGAGGTCAGTACCCTAGGGGCCGTGGCTTCCGTCTGCTCAAAAATCGCCATGTCGTTGTTATACGGCCCCGAATTTACGGCGGATCCGAACCTCATGCATCATGCCGAGGAATATGCGAATCTCATCATGCCCAGCTGCTATACTCGAACGGGCTATCCCCGCATCATGCGACCATTCATCTGGCGGTTCTCGCCCGTCTGCCGCAAGCTGCGAGCGCATCTCCACAAGTTGAAGCAGATTCTCACCCCGGAGGTGCGGCGGCGCGTCCAGCAAGCACGATGCACGTCAGCCCAGGAACCCCGCGCGGTGGACGAGAGCGGACGGTACTCCGTGCTCGACTACCTCATCGATGAGTCGTTCAAGAACGGCAGCTTAGATCGCCATGACGGCGGCGGCGCGGAAGCTGACGCGCAGATCGACCTGATAGTGGACCAGTCCATTCAGTTCCACTTTCAGCTCTTCAGGCCAATCACCATGAACATCACCTTCATGCTTTACGCGATCATGAAGCACCCAGAGTACCTAGCCCCGCTGCGGGAGGAGATCAGCGACGCTTTAACAGTATGCCACGGCCGATGGACCTCGGAGATCCTCACGCATGCCCCCAAGCTGGAGAGCTTCAACCGCGAAGCGTACCGGTTATATGATATCTCTGGCTGTCAGTATTCTTTCACCTTCGCAGTCTTCGCCAGGCCGCTAACATGATATAATACCTGGGGAGCAGTCGTCAACATCCGCCGCGTCATGAAGCCTTTCAGCATCCCATGCCTGAACCTCCTCTTGAGGCCTGGCACCATCACCACGACCCCGTGTCGCGCCGTCCACCTCGACCCGGACAACTACGCGGACCCGACCACCTTCAACGGCTACCGGTTCTATGACGCGGCGCGCGGCGTCTGCGCCCCGCGCGTCGCCACCACCTCGCCCACCTACCTGACCTTCGGCCACGGGACCGGGGCCTGCCCGGCACGTGCCATGGCCGCCCTGATGACGCGATTGTTGTTCGTCAAGATCCTGCAGGCCTATGATTTGCAGCTCGCCCACGAAACAATGCCGGACTTTGCGGTGGCGCATGGCTTGGTCCATTTCGCCAACCCCGCTGTGCGGATGCGGGTTCGGTCCCGGAAGGGTCAGGTTTGATATGTATTGTGTATACTGAGTAGTGTTAACACGTTCGGAAAGAATAGTGCAAATGGAAGGATAAAAATGAAACCATTGTCATCTAGATATATATCACAAGTTGTCCTCTGATAGTCAAAGTGCCCTCTGTAGCGACTATCTAGAACATGAGTAGCAGAAAGCTTCATCTCTTCAGGTGTTTCGAGAGATTTTCTAGAGAGGTGGATCGAGTATTATCGTTTCCGGTGCTCTCCCACTATTTCCGTGCATGGACATTGTTCGAACATGTCATTGTTGTCGGTCCCAAGAACAGTCATACCTAGATTTCCATGACACCTCAACTTGAATGTCATTCCTTCGCAAAAATAAAAAAATAAAAAAATCGCATGCTCTTTGACCATCGGGCGTCCAAAAACCCGAAGTACGGTTCATTCGTCTGCACTGCTACCCGACAGGCACCTTCCTTGCATGATTATAAGAGATGCATCTGGATGCATGGTTCAAGCGGCGTTGATCTGTATGATGAGTTGGCAGTCGTGATGTTGGGGGTTGGGAGGACGAAATATAGATAAATACAACTCAGGCGTGAGCTTGACACAATCCCTCTGGTGTTCACTTCCCGGCCACACAAACAGCTAAGATGACCATGACCATGAGCGTCCCGACCACTGATGAGGACTTTGCGAACGTGATCCCGGCGATCGAGGCGGCGATTGCCACGATAGAAGCCAGACCGCATTTAGACAGCCAGAAGCTGGAGAAACTGCGCCGTGCGGCTGGCCGACTGTCGGAATGCCTGGAGCCGACGACAGAGAGGCTACTCAGGAGCCTTGTGCATGTAGGTTCACCCCCATACCATATCATTCCGGGAACACACTCCTTCTGACCTTAAGCGCCTACAACCAGGCTCATGAGCCTGCGTTCATCCGTCTGGCGCTCGACTCCGGGATCTTAGGCCTGTTCACCGACCCGAAGCACCCCGCCGTCGAACTCGGGATAGCTGAGATCGGGGCGCGGACGAATGTGGATCTAGCCCTAACCAGTACGTGTCCCTGCACATTCTGCAAACCCGGAATCTGATCAGCCAGCTAATATGAATTAGCCCGGATTCTGCGAGTTCTGATTCAAATGGGCGTATTAGACGCTACGCCCGAGGGACTATGCAAAGCCAACCGGGTCACCCCGCAATTCGCGCCGGGCAACGAACTGCACGCTCACTTTATTTTTTCACGGTAAACCCCCTCCCCCCCCCAC
>MBFL02000486.1:0-22461 GCA_001696595.2 Aspergillus hancockii | reverse complement strand
AGTCTAGAAAGTAGTGGAAAATGAAGCTATTTACTAGGGCAGCTTCTAATAGTATATCCAGAAGTCCCGCAACCACTGCAGTGTGGTGAAGCTCGCTGACGAGGCACAGGCGTAGGTTCATCAGGCTGCTTCTGAAGCTGCGTATCAAGCTGCTGGATATGATTTTGGCCTTCCTGTACAGATAAAAGAGTATTGTTATCTAGAACAGCACGTCTTCTTGCTTTCTTCTTATATTTCCGCTTGTTTTCTGCTCGTACGATCTTAATTTCTTGCTGTAAAAGAAGGTTTGTATACATTGCCATCTGCGCAGCCTTCTCAAGATATTAAATATAAGATATTGGACTACTAGAAAGTTTCCTTTTTACACTAAGACTTCTTTGTAGACTGTGGACCTTGTAATCTAGCTGACAAGGATTCTAAAAAGTTTAAAAAGCAGAAGAAATTGAGCCTTCAGCTAGTAGTAGTAGTGTTAATGTCTGAAGTTGAAAAGTAATTTTAGAAAGAACCTGCTCTTGATCAAGTAATTTAAACCCTGCTTCTGCAAAGCCATTGCATATTTTCTTCTAAATAAATACCTCTGCTCGTGCTTCTGGATATAGAGAAAGAAAGTCTTCTTTATTAATATAATTATTACCAGTAATTATTCTTTTTTCAAGAAGCTTTCTATATGCACGTTTAAGTAGACTAAATACTCCAATATCAAGAGATTGCAGAAGATGAGAAGCATGAGCAGGTATACAAAAACAGATAATTGTATTCTATTTACAGAAATCATTGAATTCAGCAGTTAAATAACTATTATAGTCATCAAGAATAAGTAACTGTTTTGCACCAGTTGTATAGCGTTTAGACCATGATTCAAAGATCTTTTTTAACCAGCGAAGGTCTATTTTATCTATCGTCCATCTATTCTCGCTAGTTACAATTCACCAGTCTTTAAAAAGAGTGGGTTCTTGATACCAAGCAGCTTATTGATTTATTGCTTTAAGTATAATTACTGAAGGAATATATACTCTCTTTGAGCTTACAGTTTCAATAATAGTAACCCATTCGCGATTGCCCTGGATAACTCTTCTAGATTTTTCACTGTATTCTACTGCAGTAATAACTTTAGAAGTAGAGCAGAGTCCTATTACAAAACCAGTCTCGTCAAAGTTCTAGATATCATCTTCATGTATACCATGTTCCTGAATAGCTGCATGTACAGCTTGAAACTATAGTATAATAATCTTTGGATCTTTCTACTTGACACGTTGATATGTAATACGTCAACTGTATCTTGTACACAGTTTAGAATAATATTTAACAAATTTATATATCTAATTAATACCAAGGGCTGCAGTAGGATCCTGAAGACAATTGTAGAGTAATATCTGTATCATTTCATGTAGAAACTCTGGTCTAATTGGAAAACCACGTTTATCTACTTTTAGTAATTGTTTAAGAAGAGATTCTTCTTTAAATTCTATTAGTTTATAACCATTGGCGCGCGTTTCTGATCGTGCTTTATTGTCTTGAAGTCGATAGCGTAAAGTAGATTCAGGAACACTAAATATCTCAGCAGCCCGTAATTTTGATTTGATTTTTTGATTTTTGTACGCAGAAATGGCCATTTAAATACAACCTTCTTGGGATAGAGACATTTTCCAATAAAAATATGAAATTACGCGCTGATAAAGGTTGCTTGAATTATTATGATGGTGGAGCGGGGAAAATTCGCAACTCGGTGGTATTCGCAACTCGGTGGTTGATTACGTTACTATTTGAAAAATTGAGTAATAGATTAATGAACTAGGTTCAGTTGGGTTGGGTTCCCCGGTACTAGACTAAAATAGGACTAGCCTTGCTGACTATAGAACGCTAAGCGTCTTCAGGCCTAGTATCGGGGAACCAGTGGGGAACCCGGCGATTTTTCAGCCAACCCAGGGGTTGGGTCGGACCCCATGAAAACCCGCCCCAACCCGACCGGATATCAACTCTAGTGTTAATATCCAGACACATAAGCTTTTATTATTGGTATACTCAGCGTGGTGGACTTGTTTATGATAACTTAATAGCAGATGATACTACAACAAGAGACAAGGACTACAGAGTTAGCAGACTCCTAGCGATTGATCAGGGGAGATCGGGGTTCCAATGAAAGGTATACATATTACCTCTACCAATGTGTTTCACCGATGAATACTTATGTTTATGTCATGACTATACAAGGGCTTATCCTCATAGGGACTCGATTGGGAGGCAGAAAGAAGAATCAACGGTGCAGCCTTCCAGGACACAAGCCATTAATAGGGTTGCAGTTCAAATTGGCCCACATGAAATACGCTGTGAAGTCTGAATGGAACAACGTCTGGATCTACATAGTTAGGCTCAATCACCTTTGAGCGCACTGACAACATTGTCTATAGAGATTCGATCAGCATGCTATGGATACGGTTCTCAATCCCACAAAGGAAATGCTCCCCGACCCCTTCTCCGTCGATGCGTAATCATGCTCATTTGTTCAATATTCGCGCTGCATGCATCGGTATACAACACCATTTTGGGACTGCTGATATATGTATATTGTTTACAAAACAGGTTGTCCTCAAATTCGTACGCAAAACGAAACAGTGCATCGAGCTTTAACTGCATACATCCATTATAAAATGGGTATATGTTATACTCGGGATCCTCCGGGTCGTGATCCGCGACATCCAAGATGTTGATATATCCATGCGGTCCTGTATATAAGCTCGAGTGTGTCTCTTCTTCTCCAGGTCTATTTAATGTCAAGATTGACTGAAGACATTGCGCATCAATTATTAAACAATAGTTAACTCGCGGACTCTCGCGTATATTAAATCCGTGTTTTGCTATCCACTCGCGATGTCTTTTAATAATTACTTCGGCATTGACCCTGTCCAACTGAAGATTTCTAATAATTATATTCCAGTACTCTTCATAGACCAGTTTATAGATAGTAATCTACTCCGGGCTGATATACCCGATAAGAATTATCCTTGTCGAAATGACTCCACTGAAAAAGTAATTATTAAACTTGATTAAGATAAAATAACGAGTTCTTTTTAGACATGTAGATGGTTTGATAGATAAATTAATCTTAGAACCACGCCTGATCACTGAATATATAACAGTCGAGGAATTATTGTATTATTTTATACCCTATCCAGTCCTTCTATTTAAGTTGAGTTTCTTGTTTACTCAGTGACTTATTTGGTAGGAATTTAGGGTGCGCCAACCAGACCCGCCACCCTGGGCAGCCCGGCGTGTAAAATCCACTGCCTTGAAAGAAATGCGAGAGAGACTAAAACAGGCGAGAAAAGATCAGTTTTTACAGAACCCGTTTAGCTAGTACACAAAGGTAATTGATGTAGCCCTTTTAGAAAAGCATACTAGAACCCTGTACGATCAGCTAAACAGGAAACAAGCATCGGCCCTCGCACAGCTCCGGACCGGCCATATCGAACTGAACCAGTACTTACGCAGGATTAGGCAGACAGCAGATAAAACCTGTAAATGCGTAGAAGTTCCTGAGATAGTTCAGCACTTTCTTTTTAAGTGTGAACAGTGGGAACCGCACAGGAGAGATATGAGGAAATTCACTAGGAGGTTGATCGAGACAAAAAAGGACCTACAGGGCAAGAAATCGATGAGGAAAAGAGTTGGAAGCCAAATATGGAAGTGGTTAAGATAGTGATACAGTTTGCTATAGCTACAAGACGCTTGGAACACGAGAAATAGAGCAGAAAAGATGTATAAATAGATGATTCAGCAAGGAGGCTAGTTACATGCAGCCTATATGTCGATGAATTCATGGCGCTATCCTCTTACTGCCAAGATGGTATTTTCGTGTCTGGTTTGTTCAAGAGACCGACTGACGCTGCTGTTTTGGAGGACTTCGTTGAACTGCTTCTCCACCACTGTGGAAAATAACCAGAACCGAGATGGGTTTGTAGTTCTTCGACATCTTTGTTTTCAGTGGGAAGCGTGCAATTCCATGAAGAAAGAACACAAGTCTCAGTAAAATTTCACGTGCCCAGTAACTATTATGATATAGATACAGCAATCCAGTATACCAGCGCTGGCTTCGTAGTATTATAATCGAATATCATCCGAAACCCAGTTTCCCCTACCGAATGAATTCCATCATTGGGTCCGGCTAAGTGATACCCTGAGTCGCCAGTATGATTTCTCATCGATAGCGTAATTAAAACGACGGGGGGATTGGGATATTTCCATCCAAACTCAATGAATCTTTCGTCGTTCTTCCTAAATCCGTTAAACCACTCGACGCCGCTGCGAACCACACTTCCTCCGATCCCTATGTAGTAGTTGTAAATATTTCAATAAATAAAGATTAGGTAAATGGTATCTCCAACCTTTTTCAGGGCCACCGGGATACGCAGGACCCTGCTTTTGGGGTACCCGTGGGGGCCATTCTCCTGGTCCAGGTAGGGGTGGAGATGGACGGCTGTTGATCAAGTCACGAACTTGCTGTTTAAGTTGGCGAATCTCATGCTTGAGCTTTTGATACTCTGCTCGAGTTACAGGCTCCTCTCCGACATTGCCTGGTGGCACCTGGTTTATCGGGACTGATGCCCAAGATTTAGACCCCGGAAAAATAAAAAGACGCACGACATGAACATCGCCATACTTACCAACATGTCCGTTGCCGCCATGAATACTATTGTTGTACCCGCTGTACTCCCCATACTCGTCTTCTTCACTGCTAGGGTCGTTATGGTCGTAGGGGACCAATTTGTTGTCTGAATCTGAATCATAGGATTGCTCAGACATGGTGATGCGGCCTGTCCGTACAGAGTTACTTAGGTACCGGTCTATCTTGCAAGCGAATCTGGAGTACAGATAATGTACACTTTAGGTTATATGGGCTGTGAGGGATTGCACATTTTAAAGTCCCTTCGAGAGAAACAAGCAAGAACAACTGACTTTGAAGCAAATACAGCCTGATGACGTGTTCCTTCGGCGACTCCGCAGAGGATGTAGGGCGCTGAAACGTGCTACTAGCGAACTCACAAATAGTAAATAAAGACAGTGTTTTTGCTTTTCCCCCTTCTCTTCCCGACAGTGGCATCAACAACAGATATTCACCAGTAACCCTGCAAGCATGACCTAGCCGAGTATCTGATCAATACGAATTACATGTCGGCTACGACAGTAATGTCAAACCAACTTGCGTTTCATCATGCAGCTGAATTTTAGCCTTGCCTAATTTATTAGCATTATTCCATGTACCAACGAAAATAGCACCACAATACCTATAAGCGAACCATTACAGTCGAGGCAACTAATAGGGCAATACTCCCGTACTGCTTATAAATGATCGCTTGCTATTGAAACTGTAATTAACACAATTCCCACTTACACATAATACGGTAATTCCAGAGCGATACTATATATTTTATGTGACTTGAGAATATCGCAGTATTCCAATATGCAGGAGAGGGGCTGTGTTTTGGGACTTTCCCGTTTGGTTTCTTTTTATTTATTTTTGGAGGGGTTACTTCATCCACAATAACTTCAGGCTCCCTTAATGGCAAGCTGGACATGTATCATGCGTTTCAGCTGCATGCACAACACCAAGTTTGACTTTCCGAAGGCTAATGAAGCAAAGGGTTACTGCAGCTAAATATGCAAATTACAGACACAACTATGTTGATCTATTGCCTGGATAGGTTAGGTTAATGAGGCACAGCCTTTGCCACACTGAAGCCTGGGAAGTGATAATACGAAATTACTGGCGTTAGGGCCAACAAGAACACGTAGAAGACAGCGTACTAAGCACAGCCCTCCTCTGCAGTATCTTCAGCTCAGAAAGGGATCGACATACCAGCTGAATTATTCTCAGCTCACCAGATACTTGTGCAGGCGACCATCTATACCAGCCCCAATGCCACGCCCACCAGGCAGTTTCACATTCGATGTTTTGCAATACCTTTGATCTACATGTATCATATCCACTACTAGTATAACCTTGAGCCTACTTTTAAATCTCTTTCAGTGCGTCTGCCGCGGGATACAGGCATTCAGCAAGTGCCCATACGCAGGCAACAAAAAGCACCACTTTTATTAAGTTATTCAGCCAACTTCGAAACCGAGCCTTATTGTCTTCGTCTGTAATCTATGGGTCTGCATATCAACTGACACAACGCAATTGTATCTAAATCCTCACTATGTCGTCTATTTCTTTGGAGAGTAACCTGAGCTACACTGTTGGCTGGATTGCGGCCCTCTCCAATGAACGTGCCGCCGCCATGGAGATGCTTCAAGTGCATCACAAGAAACCTCGTGAGTTCAACAAAGCTCACAATGACCCAAATGCATACAGCTGGGGAAGTATCGGCGAGCACAATATTGTTATTGCATCATTGCCTGCTGGCGTGTACGGAAAGGTATCTGCTACCACCACCGCTTCGTATATGCTGGCATCGTTTCCCAACATCCGCATCGGACTTATGGTCGGCATTGGTGCCGGCATTGGTGCCTACATGCCTGATAACAAAGACATTCGCCTTGGAGATGTTGCTGTCAGCCAGCCAGATGGTACTAGCGGTGGAGTGATCCAATATGATCTCGGCAAACTCGGACCCAACGGCACTTTTCAGCGCAAAGGGTCGCTCAACGCTCCTCCGACAGCTCTCCTATCAGCGCTTGGGCTGATTCAAGCAGAACATAAACGTCGACGCCATTACATAACGAAATACGTGGATGATATGCTCGAGAGGAACCCTTTCATGCGTGAGCCCGATGAAGATGAGGACATGCCGTACAGCCGCCCTGATCCGGCTACTGATAAGCTATTTTTAGAATCCTACGAGCACTTTGGAGCTAAGGATTGTAGTGGTTGCAACACTAGATATCTAGTCCAGCGCAATAACCGAAGGACCACAGCACCGAGAATTTTCTATGGGGTTATTGCTTCCGGTGATAAGCTCATCAAGGACCCCGCTGCTCGGAAAGCTGTAGTCGAGGACGCTGGGGAAGAATGCATCTGTATTGAGATGGAAGCTGCGGGGTTGATGAATAGTTTTCCTTGCCTGGTCATTCGTGGGATATGCGATTATGCAGATACGCATAAGAATGACTTGTGGCATAATTACGCTGCTGCAACCGCGGCTGCCTATGCCAGGGAGCTTCTGGAGATGATTGAAGTCGGTGATGTGGAAAAGACACCGAGGGCAAAGGAAAGAATACAGGGTTAGTTTCTCTCCATGGCCAGAATGACAAGATTTCTCTTTTATCCCCTCGTTCTATATTTCTCATTTTACCTAGATCCTCAACCGACTCCCTTGCCGACTCTGCCTGATCCCAATGGGAACCTGAACAATGAACTAGATACACTTCGAAAGGATGTACAGAAACTTGCTCATGAACTGGAAAAAGTCAAATTAACAAAAGAACAGGGTAGGTTGTAAAAATAGTCAACTTTATTCCCCTTCCCTCTGGTACCCTCTTTCAATTCTCTTTGCAAGTACTAATTCTTCCACAATTATAGGGAATTCAGCTAACCCGCGCATTGAATGTGGCCACGCCGTTATCAAGAGGAAACAAGACGGGTCAGGTACAAAGGTTACATTCAAGCAACCTTTCTCTCGCAATCCTGTCGTTACCTTAACAGCACGGATGGACTATTTGGAGCCTTATTATGGCCAGAGAATATATCTTTTACAAGAGCCATCCACACCGGTCTCGACCCCTACATACTTTATTGCGGGTTGCTGGGGTGGTGGTAAAGACGGAGGAGTTGGTAGGAAGATTGAATTTGATTGGATAGCAGTTGAACCAAGTGAGTAGCAAATTGGCAATATCCAAGGACCTATAGCCAACGGCCTAGTAGTACATGTATTGTTGGCAGGTGATTCCGACTGACAGTTCTGATTGGACTGGCTGGTGGGAAGACCCTGTGATCATCCTGTACACCTTGGTAATATGTATGGATTATATCTAAAGTGGCGATCTAACGAAACATCAAACGTAGAGAAGGAAAAAAGAAAGAATTTGAGACCCCCAAGAGCGGCAGGCAGAGTTTTTCACGCACAGACTATATGGCAGAGCCGCAACTAGAACTGCAAAACCCAGCAGGCCTGAACCCACATACGCAGATATCTCAGCCCTAATCAACACCAATCCTGGAGGGCAAGGTTGGCAGACAGTTACTAAAAAGCGCCACTGCAGCTGAAAGCTGCAAAACGGACCCCCCTAGAGGCCCGTAGACTGATACTAAGACGGGAGGATGGTCTAGAGACTTCTAGAGCAGAATGTCAAGATATTATGCTTGAGCTGAACACTGCGCTTACTAAAGTAGAACTATCAGACTTTCTATGGGTAGTAGACCTAGGCTATATCTGTACAGAAGCTATATCCTTTATTCTACAAAACGGATCCCTGAGCTATATGCTACTATCTAGACATAGAGGTCTAGTAATTGCAGCTGCTCAAAAAATAGATCCTGCAGTTATATTACTGGAAGCACCAGAGCAGTGGTATAGACTAAAGGTCCATGGAGTCCCTACCAAGTGATATCTTACCTTCGGTCTAGGCCTGGCAAGGCGAGACCAGCAAAGGTAGGTCGATGTCGACTAAAGTTACATTCGGTGGTCAGTTAATGTTATTCATAGTCACTACCGGGATTGAGTTGTTAGTCTTCACTGATGCAGAGCCTCTTTCCTTCAACGCTATGCCGGGTAATCAAGAAATACTTAACAGGCCACTAACTCCCTTGAGTCGGTGTCTCGAGGCTGGCCTGCCGGCAGATAATAAACAGACTGCCGCAGGTGCTTGCACCTACCGAGCATCTCATAATCCTAACGATAACCTTGGCGCTGAAATTACGATCCATGCGAAAGTATATTGTTTTGCACATCATTTCTGCATCCATGAACTTGAGGTCTTTGCACTGCAACGCCTTACAAAGGTTCTTCTTATCATCGATGAAGAAACAGAGGCAGTGTTTCCGTATCTCGCAGATGCTATCCGTGTTGTCTACAGCTCGACCCCTGGCGCGGATTTGCAAGATAACCCTGCTCGGAAGCTGTTATCTCAATATGTTGCATTGAATTACACCACGTTTGAAAGTGAGAGCTTTGATCGACTTATGGCAGAGGGTGGTGATTTCATGGTTGATTTATCTCACAAGTTGGCCAGGCGACTCGACATGAATGGTATCGGTGCCCAGTCTCTGGAGGAGCAGGTTGATCAGCTTCAGTTAAAGATAAATGAACTAGACCTAGGCCTTCAAGAACAAGGAAGCCAGCTCCAAAGAGCTATGGATGAATTGGGGGAGTGGGAGAGCTGGAATCGAGGAATTTCCGGAAAGTACAAGAAAGCGAAAAGGAAGGTGCAGCCTGGGATTGTCTACGCTTAATGGACCACACTGTTAAGCGGACGGTCTCAAACTATTAAATTACATTGCGTGATTTCAATTGACAGAGATCCTTTAGCGACATCCACTCCCACTTATTACAGCCAAGAAACTGCTGGGCTGGATCGGTATTGTCATTTTACTTTTATCTCAACAGGACACGATGTTGATAACCTCTTATCGGGCACTTGGCTGCAATCTGGGTTCGAGATCCTTGCTTCCTTCCATACTGGCTCGGAGACACGGTTGGTCGTATGCCGTGTGATTCGTGGCCACTAGAGCTCTCGATCCACGGTCCGGGGACGGAGGCGGCCACCAGTCTTCTGTTTCAGTACTACCCAGTTCAGAGGCGCCATGGTGTGGGGCCAATGTCCGAGGCACCTATACCTGTGGCCCAGGTGCTAGACTCACAGGCAGAAGCCCAATGGCCCAAGGCCCAGGACCCTAGCCACCGAGCCACAGACCGTCCAGGTCCTGCGACCGTGGTCTCAGGACCTGCTTGGTCCCACAGCCGCCGACTGGCGACCACCGCTAGTATAAGACCTTTTCAGTCGTTGAACTACGCGTGGAAGACACTACTGGACTACTGACCGCGTTCTCAGCCATGGTGGGTTTTGATCTATGACATGCAGCCCATTATAACTCGTCGTCCGTTGTTACTCCCGGGTCTGCAACCCCTCGTCGAATAATCTTGCGACTGAAGCTGCCAGCTGCCGGGTCACATTGAGTTCCCTCTCAAGGCTCATAAGGATAGTATATGTACCATCGTCGATTGCCGCACGAACACACTGGTTAACGCTAAACCTTCGGAGGATACGGTCATAAAAACGTGCATTCTGGTCCTCTGCTCGCGCATAGCGTTCGGCGACTTTTTGCGCTTCGTGTGGGTCAGAGGCATCAACAGATAGTGTCCAACGTCATCCATTCCCCACGCTCATAAGCTCGGAAAGTGATGGTGACATCCCTGCCAGCTGGAGTAGCACTTGAATGCGGTAAGTGTCGATCCCAGCAAGGGTTGGCTCTCTACTGCGCGCCGCATATGCATACAATCATGTGGGAACCGAGTTTTCACCACTTCCAACTCTCCCTTCCTCCTTTCTCATCCTTACGAGTGTCTTTGAGCTTCGTCCGCCGTTCTATCTCCCCAATCATCCCCATTTCGCTTAAAGGTATCATGTGATGGCGACGTCCGAACAGAAGGAACATGCAACCGTCAGCAGTAGGGGTGGACGTCGGAGGAACCAGCCCATCCAGGGGCATGACAATATGCGTGTCCAACGGATGGGAAAAAAGCCGGTTCTCAAGGTACGTACAAAGGTAGTTCATACCGACGAGGGTTCCATGTTCGGAAGACTTAACTTGCAGCTCTTCAGCGTAATTTCGGTAACCTCTCAATATTTGGCCTCAGTTATACTCATTTAGGTACTTGGAAAGGTCCACTGGGGTAAGTATGAGCGGTATTTAACCTTCTAAGGGCTCCAACGCTAACCGTGCGTCCAGTACCTTCATTGCCTCTGCAGAAGTGTGTGCCCCAACACCCAACAGCCTGCAGTTCTCGAATATTCTAACATGTCGGTAGCGGTGGCTCTGGTGGTACGGTCTACGCCTTCATTTTTGGATGGGCATGCGCTGCAGCAATTTTTGTGGTATTGTTGGAATTGACACCAATCATGTCATTCATTCAACGGGATTAAATGGTGAAACTAACCATAAGGTAGGGCGCCCACCGCCGGAGGTCAATATCATTGGGCTTCCATGCTTGCCCCCGTCAAATACCAGAAGTTTCTCAGATACATTTCCGGTATCTCCTATGTCAGGTCTAGGCTGCTCTGATTGTTTCTCACTGATGGCTTGTCATTATAGGTTTGTGGGCCGTTCTTGGTTAGCAGACTGCTCTTGCATCATGTGCCTTCCTGACTGGAACGATGATCCAGGGCGTTGTGGTCCTAGGAGACAATCGTTATAGCTCCTTGCCTTGGCAGGGCACCTTGATCGTCTGGGTGGCCCTACTTTGCGCACTCCTCGTCAATCTGGTGGGTGGAAAACTTTTGCCTCGCATTGAGACCTTCCTATTTGTTACCGTCTCTGTATCTTAGTAACCTACGTTGCCGGCCGTACCCTGTACCGTATAGTTTAGTTAGTTAGCCCGGGCTCCCTCCTGAACGAGGACACAATCAATAATACTACATATTCGGACCTCTTGTCATATCTGACCACATCACTATTGGTGGTGCATATCCTGGGATTCTTGGGTATTATGATCCCGTTGACGTATATGTCAGACCATAAGCCAAATGGTGAAGTTTTTTTTGCAGTTTTTGAACCGTGGGGGCTTCAGTACATAGGGACTGTCCTGGTTCGTCGGAATGACCAGCTATGCCTTTGGCTTTGCTGGAGGTGATGCCGCCGTGTATGTAAGTTTTTCATTTGCTTTAATACTCAAGTCCATGTGATTCTTGTTAACACCTTTAGAAAGATGTCTGAAGACGTTGCATTTGCGTCGCGCATTATTCCTCGCGCTCTGATGCTTGGTGCTTTAGTGAATGGCTGTCTTGTCTTCGGGATGCTCATTGCTGTGCTCTACTGCGTTGGAAGCCTTGAGGACGCAAACACCTCGACCAGGTACCCATTCATGGAGGTCTTTTACCGAGCAACTGGTTCATGTTCTGGAGCACTAGCAATGTGCTCTATTGTTGTAATTATAGATTGTTGCTCACTAATGGGTTTCCAGGCCGGGGCGTCTCATCAACTTTGGTCTTTCTCGCGAGACAAGGAGTCTCGGGCTGGCATTGGTGTAGTCAGGTAAGGCAATGGGCCATCCACCTGAGGCTTTCATCCACTAACAGTCCCGTCTCAAGGTTTCCTCATTCCAGCAACTGCCAGGCCACTCTATCGTACTCTCAACGGTCATCAGTGTGTTGCTGGCCCTGATACATATTGGATCTTCCGTGGCCCTAGATAACGTTGTGTCCATGGCGGTATCCGGGTTGTACCTTTCCTATCCGGTTGTATCAATCCTGCTCCTCTACTGCCGTGTCATGGGTCATATCTGTCAATGTATTCACAGCGAGGAAGATGTCATCAATGTTCCCGGTGCAGAGCTTATTGGGGACCGTTTCATTGTCCTGGTATCTGGGCTACCGTTATCAATACATCCGCAGTTGTCTATATCATTATCGTTGTCTTTTTCAGCTTCTGGCCCTCTGAAGTGCACCCAAGTATCGAGAGTATGAACTGGAGTATCCTCGGCATCGGAGGGAGTACTATTCTCGCTGTTACATACTACTTTGCGCGTGCCAACCATATCTACACAGGGCCTATTCGTGAAATTTAATTGGTAGATAGTGATGGCTGATCTTTGGTTTTTATTTAGCCAGCGGTGGGCGATATGGATGTTGATATGACCAGAGACAGGTGCTAATCACGTGGAGTTTTCAAAATGTTGATATATTTATTTGTTCCGGACCGTAAGCAGTGCATAGGATGGATGTTTCTAGTGAAATATTATTGGAATAATCATGTTAAATAAATCTAATAGAAACAATAGTATTAAAATCTTCAGGGTACAGCTATAACAGGCCAATAAAACACTGCATTACTGGTACTTAGCCCGGGGTGACTATGGTGCTAAGGCATTCTTGAACCTCACTTCGCTCTCATAAGGCTCTTTGAATCCTGACTTACATGTAGGGTACGAGGGCCTGAAACTGAGGCTTGAAAATACCCCGCTCTAGCTAACCGACGAGGCTGTGAAGCGAGGTGGAAACCTAGGAATCTAGATCTGGCCGAGTTGCCTTGACTAAAAATAATATTTCAATATATATTAAGCTAGTATAGCAGCTAATTAATAGTTAGTATTCTATAGATTCTAATAATCTACTTAATCTAATATACTTCATTGTCTAAAAGCCTCTTGGATAGATAGGGCCTTGTGATAGTCAAAAATACAAGACGGCAAGGATAGAATGAGTTTGAGTCATGTTTTATGTAGATATAGAGCTATTAACATAATAGGTGTGCTGTGTGAAGCCAGGCCCATGTCATGCACCAGACAGCGGTAGCTGGCGGAATGTGTCTCCAAGCCGAAAACAGTGAAAGCAACACGATATTCTTGTTGTGACCAGAGGTTTGGTTGGAGATTGGATAGACTCTGGTGCCTAGGTAGTGATCTGCAAGCCGGCCCCATACCTATCACACCAGAGCTTTCCGCTAACCTTGCCATCACTGCCCTTGCACTTGTTCATAATAACATCCATGTAGTTTGAGAAGCAAACATAGGGGATTGATTTGACATTGCTGAAATTCCCATCGGCGTGTTTCTGACACACCTTCACGAGTGAGCCGTGATGACCGCCGTCGGTCCAGTCGCTACAAGCATCCCCATATGCACTGGCTTCGCCTTGCATGTTTGCGCCCCCCCATTTAGCGGGGTCTTCTTTGTCGGGGTCGGCACCTTCTTTCTCCACTTCGTCCACGGCCTTTTGTGCCCAGAATTCCCTCATAGCCGTAGCATCATCAATTGAAGGAGGACTACCAGTTATTCCGCATTCGACCTCTTGTGGATGTACACAGTTTTTCCACGGGTTGTTGATGAGGGCGGCACAAGGCATAACCACGAGAGCAGCCGCGAGAAGGGTTGACGGGGTCTTCATATTTGCAGTACTAATAGAGTTCGACAGTTAGCATTGATGCGTGTCTGAAGGGCAGACTCGCGTTAGGATCAAGGGATACTCACGACTGGCCTGGGTTTTGGTAACTGCTGTAGACTTGGATAGGTGTGTTTGAATGTGTCGTGAACGACTACAATCACCCGGGCTTCGTCGTGATTTATATAGCCCAAATATCTATATGAATTATTTGTCAGAGTGGAATACATTGGGGGCTAAAAGCACAATGACCATAAAGAAACGAGAGCGGCAGTGTAAATGTGATGTCGCTTCCCTAGTTTCATGGTTTCGATGATCCCTATGGACCCGCTTCATCCACATTGGGTCTCTCCCTCTCCATAGTTCTAGAGTACGGGGCAAATTCGTGGTATCTCATTGACTAGTACGTGATGATCCACAAGGTCTTGGACCCGGCCCCCACTCTTATCTTGAGCGCGGCTTTTCGCGCTCCAAACTTTCTCGGTCTATGCTGTTCCGCTTCCCTGATACTCAAGAGGGCTGGAAATGACCACCGCCTAGTTGAACATCCTTGCTCGAAGCTATTAGTAACTGACTACATTAAATTTACTATATTCAACAGGATGCGGGGTTTGACGACCCCTTCGTTGCTTCTTGGACGGGGGTTCACATTGAGCCTCTCCACAACTGAATACCTCTATGGAGGCTCCGAACATGCATCTCGCCATGAATAAGAACAGGGACCAGTGATGTAGCATAAGAACGCCTCGCAAGGCTTTTACCCCCGTCCCCTATCATTCTATGTCACGTGTACCTCCACTGTACCAAGATATCGACATTAAGAAAGTGGGCCAGAAGGAACGGAGGTGGGGGCAAAAAGCAGGTACCCATCAGACCCCTGTGGAAGAGACGGGAAACTGTGGCGGACAAGCATTTCGGCTGCTTAGTTTCGGCATGTCTAGGGTGTTGACTCATGTAGAAATACGTAGGTTTACGGTATAGGAACGAAGCATACATTGTTCCTAAGGGAGTACCTGGGTCCCTAAGTAGTCTACTCATCCAGCAGCGTCTGAATTGCATTACCGAGCCCCCGTGTTTTGGGGTTTTCCGATCGCGTATCCAACTGGCTACGGAAATACATGCCGTGTCGATCACTTTGGGGTCCAGATTTTAATGGCTGACATGGATGGATCGAGAAGATCAACGTTGCAATAAGCCTCAATCTCGGAGTTCCCGCCCCATCCTAGGGCCTGTACTTCTCCACAAATCCTGGATAGTTTCCGGTTTTCAATTTTGGACCCTACACTAACCGCCGCACCTACCAAAATAGGATCCTGTGCGCCCGAATTAGATATTTATGGATTAGAGATTTATGGAGCTAGAAGACCGAACAGACGTGTATCGGTGCAGTGGATGGAATCTACTAAGGAAACTACACCGCAAGCGATGTGTTGTGTGGGGATGTTGGGTTAAGAGCTACGGAGGATAATACTAGCGGTGAGGGACCGAATTCTAATGGGGTAACCACTAAACGAATAGGTTGAAAGTGTTGCTCTCCTAACTTTCGTTCATGACTACGCGCGTATAGTCACTATTCTGTTAGGCCGTACGAAAACCGGCTTGCTGCCGAGCTTTTTGATGCGGGATCGCTCTGTGGGATGCTGGTGCATTTCTCAAAGTAGTGTCACAGGCTTGGGGCAGATCGAGGTTCTGAGATCAGTGTAATTCTGTTGGACATTGCGAATTGAACATGGACAAGTGCTCAAATGCCGTATCGGGGCTCCTGTCGTGTTGTATCATGCATGGTGTCCCGACAACGGGTCATATCTGCTGGCTCTTTAAAATCGAATTTATCACTAGGTATGCAGGACGATATGGCTGATTTACATCATCAGTTGGAGGAGGATATGCAGGCAAGGCAGGAGGCAGAACGGCGCTAGGAGGAAGCAGAATAAAAACTATAATCTGATACTCTGTTTCAAGGTGATGAAGTCTGGGCGATATCTAGGTTAACGTAGCAGGCGGTATAACAAAATATAACCGTAAGAAAACAGCCCTACTAGACCGTCTACCTAATAGGCTTAGTTTGGTGCCTTGGTGCCTGAGCGGTTAACCGCAGTTAACCACCTTTTTTGAGGGCATAACCGCTGCGGGCGGAGAAGCTTCACCCATTAACCTTCGTGTTCCTGTTCCTTTCTGCCTACCTCACTGTACCGCCGCCCCCTTCACCGCTTTGTATGTAGAACTTAGCAACATCCTGCTCCTGCAGCTTAAAGAAATCAATCTTTCTACACCATAATCAGAAGCACCCAACAAGGTGTTACTGATTCTATTGATAGTAAAAAAAATAACTTGAAGAATCAATATATTAACTAAACAGATGTAAGTAACAGTAATATATTTAAATAAATCAGCAATTTTATACATTCTAATTAGAAAAGGTTGTGAATTTTTTATGTAAACAAGGGCCGGGCGAGGGCAAGCAAAGTTCCCCCTCTAAATGTTTCTGCCGAGGTCTAATACTAGGGTATAGATAATAAACAGAACAATAAAAAAGAAACTAGAAAACAACCACTTTCAAAGATCATCACCACCTTCAACCACAGCTACAGCACGTCCACTAAAAGAGCGTTACTGTTTCTCCTGGACCTCCTCGGTCTCCTGGCCACTGTCACTGCTGAGGCCAAGCTCGTTCCTCTCAGCCATGGCATGATCGTTGGTATCCAAGCCCAGCTCGCGAGACTGTTGGACGATCTGTTCGAAGTTGAGCTTCGGCATGTCGTGGGCGACCCTGAACGGCATCTTCCCTTCGATATGGGCTTTGGCGTAGATGATGTCGACCTCCTCAAGCTCACGGCCGGCTGTCTCAACATAGAAGAAGAAGCCGAATATCAAACCGACAAAGTTAAATAGTGCGAAGAAGAGATAAACACCCCAGGGGCTCTGGCCGGCGAAAAGCGGTGTGAACATGACCACGGCAAAGTTACACATCCAGTTGGTACAGGTTGACGCCGCCGCGCCCACAGTGCGGGTACGGAGGGGGTTGATCTCCGGTGGGTAGATCCAGGGCAGTGGCAAGAGAGTGAACGCAAAGAAAGTAATGAAGAGAAAGATACCAACAGCAGCACCCTTAGAATTCTCCTCGGTTTCCTTAATTAAGCAAGCGAATGTAATAACAAAGCTAAGCCCCTGGCCTAGAAAGCCAATCAAGTAGAGATTACGACGGCCGACTTTTTCGATCATAAAAAAGGACGGGATAGTTGCAAGGGCGTAAACAGTCGCAAATACCCCGCCCATAATTAGAGACAGATATTTCTCCATATGGAGGTTTTCTTGGAAAAGTAGTGTTGAGTAGTAGATAGCAGCGTTACAGCCAGTAAACTGCTGGAAGAACTGACCAGAGCAACCGATAAGAAGGCGCTGGAGTTCCTGGGTTTTGCCAAATGTGAATACTAACTTCCAGTTTGACTGTATGCCCTTTGAGGATTCCACGTCGGCTTTTAAGAAGTTGAAGTCGTGAAGGACTTGATCAGAATCAGAAGAGGTGCCCTTGAGCTTACCGAGAACTTCACAGGCCTCCTTGTCAAGCCCTCTCATTACAAACCACGACGGGGAATCCGGGAGCATCAAGGCACCGGTGGCCACAACCAGAGCGAAAAGGATCTGGAGCGCCACGGGGAATCGCCACTGGACAGAATCCGGGGCATGCGAGATACCAAAGACCACCCAGTAGGCAATAAAGGTGCCACCAGCGATCATCGCACCCTCAAAACAGACCAGGAAGCCACGATTGTGGGCGCCGGAGCATTCTGATTGCCAGACCGGGATCGTGGCCGTGTTCATGCCATTTCCAATGCCCGATACAACACGGCCAATAACGAACTGACCAACTTCCCATTTACCAGTGAAGCAGACCGTTGTAAGCAGGGCGCCAATGATCAGGACACTGGCACCCATAAAGATCAGGCGGGTGCGGCCGAGTCTGTCGCCGAAGAACATGGAGAATAACGCGCCGAAGAAACAGCCAAGCTCATAGCAGGATGTGACAGCACCGCGGATGACGTCGATGTAGTGTTTTTGCGCCGCAGTCGGATTCTCGGGCATTTTGAGGATCGGAAAGGAGTTAACAAACTCGTCGCCGTTGAGGAGGCCAGCCATCATGCCCTGATTGTAGCCAAAGAGCGAGAAACCCATGACAGCGGCCAAGGTGATGCTCACCCGGAGCGACCGACCACTCAAGCCGCTGCTGGTCGTCCACATGTTGACAGTAGGAACAAAGTAAGAGCCGTCAGTTTGTTGGGGGGAGAGGGGTTAAAGAGACCTGGGGAAAAAGTAGTAAGGAAGGAAAGAGTACGTCGGGGCAGAAAAATTCGCGTTCTTATAGCAATACGGTAACTTGAATATCGGACTTCTAGTGCAACGTTGGTCAGACCCTAAACGGGAAAGTCCAGCGAAGGTCTCCAGTTCCCGAGGCGGAGAGACGCGAAGGAATCATTTCCCTTGGCACTTGGCGGGAGCACTTGGCACTTGGCACTTTGCGGGTCCACTGGTCAGAGTGTGGATGACTAATCTGGAGGCCGCAGGCCCCATTTTCAGTGTCCAGTATAGATTCAACCTATGGCTGGATCTCTATTTTGACATTCTACCGTACTTTCCTCAACGTAGTGATGGATTCATGCGAGCCCGCCCCGTTTGGATCTAGGACCCCGCGGGTTTTGCGCTCTGGGGCGTATGCTTGTTTTCCTGGGGTCTTTATGTCTCTACCGATCCATTCAGATCTTTCATCCATCTTCCTTTCTCGTTCTCTGTTCCCTGTGCTGATTTCCTGGAGTCACTATCTAGTTTATTTTATTCTCCCCTTTGCGAAACGATATACGTATTATGCATACGTGCACTCTGCTATTACAGTATGTATACCTGGCGCCGCCAAGGCCTTGTCGCCCCAACATGACGTCGAAAACTTTGTGCCAAGTTTCCAACTCGGCGCTAGGCAAAATTTACCCGGCTATTCACGAACTTCGGACCAATGACACCCAATTACTTTTGTGGCGACGGACAAGGCACGCGGACCGGAGCAATCTCGCTCAATTGTCTTTTTGTGCCCAGCCGGCCTTCTGACCACGCTGTAGGAGTAAGTGGCAGGTGGCATCAGGGCCGACGCGGTATTGCCGTATCCTACTATATGTATGTATTAGTAGCATGATTTATATGAATCTATACTATACGGCCGCTGGCCGGGAAGCAGAGTCCCCATTACTTACCATCTGGATGACCCACGACCCACAATGACGATGCGGTCTAATGCTACCATGACTGGGTCCATTTTTACGTTCCTTCCCCCATGAACCATACATAGTAGACCTCCAATAGAATTTGCAAAAGTTGCCGAAGGATTTGGGAGAGTGGTAATATCATGAAGTGTGAAAAGGTGGGATAAAACATAATCGCGTCGGAGTGCTGCTCCCACCCCTCCCCCCACGATACGTGCACAAGGTCGTTCGATCCGCGGATTCCAGCGCTAGAGACCACCCCGGTATGACGTTTAGAGTCCACAATAGGCGGGGGCGGGAGCGCGTAGGGAAGCCGGCCATGGCCAAGGGAAGCTTTGCCGAGTCCGCCACCACTTCGTTCAGGTCGGTTGGCGCCCCAGAGCTCACAGCGGGGCTCTTCATATCTGGGGTAGACCATTAGCACGTGGTATACCGTTTAGGGCATCGCCGGCACGGTCATCTCGGCTTACCTTCCAAACGGTGCCCTTCGTCTCGGGGTATGCGGATGGGGACCGTGGCCCAACTTCCTTTTAACGAAATCTGTCGAGGCGTAACGGGTTTGGGTTTTTCCAGGTGACAGCGGTGGAAGTTATTCACAGCTCCCTGATCTTTCCCGATGTGCTCTGTAGGCTTGTAGAACGGTTCATCGGAACGAACCCGCTTGACAATGTAGTAGAGGCAGGGTGCTTAGCCCCCTCCTTCCTAACAGCAGTCCAGTACTTCTTCAACTTCGTATCTTTCGAGTTCATTAGGCAGCCGCGCTTGGTAGTCTGCGACCTTTTAGTAGTCCATATCGGCCCGACGAAAGTAACTCTCGGATGCACAGTAAAGGCCCTTAGTCCCCTCTATTACTTAATCGCCCTCATGAGCCGACATTACGGTTGATTTTCTGGGAGCCTGGTTTGCCCTGAGTTTCACCGTGTGCTTATTTGCTGTATCGGCTTACACGTGACATTCGAAATTGCCTTTCCGCCCAAATCACTCTTCTGTTTTCTTGGAGCCCCACCGCCAAGACTAGAGTCCCGTAATTTAACATTTCTGGCAAGACCATTACACAGAGAGGAGGAGCAGTGGAATTGTTCCTCTTGGCCTGACGTCATATAATCGTTCCAATACGCCTCCATGATACCAAGGGTAAAGAATCAACCACCTTTACTACATAAGCATCATCCATCCCAGACCTGTTATGGGTCACGCTTAGATTGCCTCAAACTAAGGATGCCGTGCGTACACAAAGGAATAGCTGGAAAGGAACAAGAGGAAAACACAGGAACAAAGGGGAAGCTAGTGTTATATGGTATCGTCCATCCCTGCATACCACGCAGGCGATGGCCAAGTACCATTCCGTAGGTTCGCGCGCGAACCCCATAACATACCTGCGTATATATATATTATATCTATAAAATAGCTTAAGTAAATAGTTACCACTTGCTGAATTTATTCTAAATTCCATCTATTTAGAGACTATATAAACTTTAATATTTCTAGTTAACTATAGATTCTATTTCTAAATAGGATTTGAACCTCTACCGCCTATCAATCAACCAGCTTCTCAAGATACTGAAAACTTTGAGCAGATACAGAAGATTATCAAGTTTATATAAATAGAGATAACAACCGCTTAAGCTCGTCAAGAAAACTATACTAACCAGTTCTATTGCTCTACATGCTGTTATCAAGTTGGCTAGATAGTCTGGCTAGACGCCGACAATATCCATACTCTTCACCCGCAGAAGAAGCTTGATTAGAATTTCTGGGTCTATTCTTAATTATCAAGATCATGAGCCTGCATATATATAAACTAAATCTATCTGTCAGCATGAGAATTTATTCTGTCTTCTATATTAATCTGCTCTGTTCTGCTGTCAAAGATTCTGTTTTAGGATAGAGTATTAATCCTCTACTGTCTATTAAAGTTGATGGTCTAGAGAAATAGCAAGTTGAAGAAATCCTAGATTCCCGCTGGGAACACCGGGGACGTGGCGGACCACGTCTAAAGTATACCGTGAAATAGACTAGTTATAATCAACCTACTAAGGAGCCCGCTGAATACCTGGAACACGCAAAGCAAGTTGTTGTTAACTATCATCGCCGCTACAAGCCGGGGCCCGGCCTCAACGGAGCTCGGCCATAACGGGGGGGAGTACTGTCACGGTGCCAGCCCGAACCGCTCGTTCTGCCTGACCCCACCGCTTCGTCATGTGATTCTGACTGTCTATCTCCCCGCCTGATCCTTGATCCCGCTGTAGCTTTCTCAAGCTACGTCTTGTCTATCTGCCTGTATATAGCCTGAGCAGTAGCCTGCCTGCGTATTAGCTCTGTTAGCCTGCCTTCCTGAGTCTGCACCCTGACACCTCTGTCTCTACATGTCCCACTGTAATATATTTATTATACTGGAGCAGAGTCACCTGCACCAGTCCATGGACTATTGCCAGCTTGTAGCCGGATGGAAGGACGGTGTTCTATTTACTATATAGAGATTCCGCCGGGTCTTCCGCCGTATGTCTCCGTCGGCCGAGCTGCAGTTTATGTAGAGTTGTAGTATTCAGGTGCAGTATATCAAGATACTCTTTGTCTGACTGTGGGACTAGATAGAGGATAGTAATAATAGTAACTGGCCCCGCCGGTATTGAAAGAACAAGCCCTACCAGATGCTAACACGCCAGTGCTTTAAGAGCATCGTGCAACTTCAAAACCTGCAGCAGATCCGAGGGTGGTGTCTTGTGTTCAAGTATATTTTTCTTTATATCTACTGGTTACTGCTGTACTCAAGTGAGTATAGCTTCTGGTTATAAGGATCTAGAGATATTTAGAGATACAATAAACTATAGACCTGGACAAGCACGCATCCGGGTCTGGTGGACTACTATGCCCAATCGGAGCACTCTCCAGCGCCCTCGACAGGGCAGATCGATTTCATGGTAGCAGATCTCGCGGCGATTTTTATGGATAGATGACAGCAGATCAACCAGTCTCTCAAGTTCAGTATTGAGCTGTTGTCTATACGAATGGATTTGACAGTCTATCTTGCTACTATTCCGACCAGTACTCTGACTATACAGCCGCCACTGCCTATTATCTTCCCTGCGGTAGATATAGTGAATGATCTTATCAAGAGGTTTGTATTTGTTGTGATCTCAGGGGAAAGATGGGCAGGATGAGGCTGTATCAGCTACACGTA
>MBFL02000485.1:0-22490 GCA_001696595.2 Aspergillus hancockii | reverse complement strand
CTACACACACACACACACACACACACACACCTGGGCTTACACCCCCAAACAACGCCCAACATGTCCTCCCACTACACCACAGAACCAAACCCCACAGCCTCAGCAACCCTAAACACAACCTTCGGCCCCCTCCACATCTCCCTCTTCGCAACCCAAACACCCCTAACATGCCGGAACTTCCTCCAACACTGCATGGACAACTACTACACCGGCACAATCTTCCACCGCGTCGTCCCCGACTTCATCATCCAAGGCGGCGACCCCAGTGGCACCGGCTCCGGCGGAACCTCAATCTACGAGTACCCCGAGTTCGAGTACGACCCCGAAGCCCGCGATCCGAACGAGAAAGTCGTGCTCCGCGATGAGCTGCACAGTCGGTTACGGTTTAACAGGCGCGGGCTGCTGGGGATGGCGAAGAGCGAGGACGGGACGTACGGGAGCCAGTTCTTTATTACGCTGGGGAATACGGAACGGGAGCTGAACGGGCAGTGTACTCTTTTTGGGCGCATTGAGGGCGATAGTATTTACAATATGGTGAAGATTGCGGAGGTGGAGAGGGTTGAGGGAACGGAGAGGCCTGTTTACCCTGTTAAGGTTACGTCGTGTGAGGTTGGCGAGCTGGGGCCGCTTGCGGGCAAGGTTAAGAAGAGGGATGTGACCGCGACGGCGGCGAAGAGAGGAGGCGAGGATAAGCCTGCACCGCCGAAAAAGAAGAAGAAATCGGGTAAGGGGGCCAAAACGCTCCTTAGTTTCGGGGACGACGCAGGCGACGACGAGGATATGCCTATTCGACCCGCGAAGCCGAAGTTCAACTCCAGTCTCGTCACGGACGCGGGCATCCCCAAGCTCCAGGAACCAAAACCAGCACCAGCATTAAAACCCCAAGCAAAGAAACGTCCGCGCTCCCCATCCCCAGAAAAAGAAGCTAAACACCGCCCCAAAACCCCAGACCCAGACCTCCAACTCCCGCTCCCAAAACCCGAATCACCCTCCCGCTCGCCCACGCCCGAAAAACTAAACCAGTCCTTCCTCTCGCGCACCAACGCCGAAATCGAAAACATCAAGGCCTCCATGCGCAGAACCGTCCACACAGCAGCAGACTCCGGCCCCAAGAAGTCCGCCCTAGAAGCCATGATCCCGGACACGGCTATCCGCGGCCGCAAACGCCCGCCACCAGGGACATCATCCAGCAGCAATGGGATAACAGGGTTCAGCAGCTCGGCTGACAATGAAGCATTGAAGCTGTTCAACGCGTTCAAGGCCAAGCTCGAAAGCGCCGATACTTCCTCGGCATCATCGGGTCACAGGCAGGCATCTGAGACTAAGGCATCGAGCCAGACCCAAGAAGCAGACGACGAAGAGGCTCAACTCTGTGATCTTCATTTCATAGCTAACTGCCAATCGTGTCAATCGTGGGATACGGCGAATGGGGACGCTGACGGTGATAAAGCGGGTGCGGAAGATGAAGGGGGTTGGTTAACGCATGAACTGCGTTTCGGAAAGGATATGCTGGGCAAAGATCTGAATTGGAAACGGGAGCATCAGGACGCGGACTCGCTTATGGTTATTGATCCCCGGGAGCGAGAGAAGGAACTTGTTGGGGGTAAACGGAGGGGACTTGATAGGGATCGGGAGAGGGATAGGAAACGTGAGAGGGCGGGTAATTTGGAGTGGAGGAAGGGGAGGTGATTGTACATATATATAAATGGCCGTAAGTGTTGTTCTGTGATCATAGAGACAATATCATAGCATGGTGTGAATCTATTATCTTGATCATTTATTCAAATCTGCAAGCGACTTTCTTACGTACAGGCTAATGCAGTAACGCATATCTCATGGAAACACAACGCATGTTTGTCAGACAGGATAGACAGTCAGGTCATAGCTTGAAGCTCAGTCATAAATATGTACTTGATTCATTAAGGTAGGAGGTAGGGACGGTCAGAGCGAGATCATGGGTGGGTTCTTGTAGCGCATCACGAACCAACATAAATCACCAATGGCGGCATGAAAACGTTTTAAGTACCACTCCACATGAGGCTCCTTTCAATTCTATCTCCTCCCCCTTTTAGTTTTGTCCCGTCGTTATTCATACCCTAATCTGTAGTTTGTTTAACTTCATCGAGGATAGGACCGAGGCACCGTTAGAGACTAATCGAATCTCAGGAGTAATAGTGACAGTCATCACTCCCATGGAGGTTCCAGTCGCAGGCTGCTTGTATCCGTAAGAAAACATTGACCAGTCGCACGCGCCGTGGTGACTCAGACCCGTAGAGCAAGAAACACAGACGATATATCTTGTCGGTTTAGGATGAATTGCTCGACCAGACGATGAAGGATAGAGGGGGTTTGGTGTGTACCTTTTGGACCCAGTGATGCCTCGTTTATTCACATCAAAAGGATGGGAAAGAGATTGTAACAAAGGAAATCGATGTTGATGATGGTTGGATTTTGCAGCTCCAGCGGCCTGTTGCATTATTTTCACGTCTTTTTTTTTTTTAAAGTAATTTCCCTTTCTTTATTGCCAATGCATAGCCCAGTTAGTATAGTTTTATTAACAATATTAAGCCTTCTTGCGCCTCTTCGAGCTACCGCCGTTTCCCTTACCTCCCTGAAAATCTTTGCCACCATTAGGGCCGCCATATTGTGCAGGCTCGTCTACAGTGTTGCTTGGACTGGTCGCTTCACTATCGGTGAGGGTCTCAATAATCCGACCGGGGCCACTGACAGGAGGAAACTGAGCACCTGCGCCGACACCCGAGTTTACCGGATTGTCGTAGTTGCTACCGCTGTAGCCATTGTAAAACCCGGGGTTTTGCTGCTGGTTCGATCCGTCAAAGAGTTCGCCGTTATCGGGAATATGGTCAAAATCAAACAAGTCACTGGCGTCTTTGATCGCGCTATCCTCCGCATCCGTAGTGACAGGATCACTGGGTGCCGTGGTTGGCAATGAGGTCGCAGTGTCGCCATATTGCAAGCTATTCTTGTTATTTTCAAGGTCCGCGATGTCGGTGAAGTAGTCGTTATTGAATATCTGATCGAGGTCGAACGGCGGAGGGTGGGGGTTTCCATCACCTCCAACAATACCTGGGATCGAACCAGTTGGGCTCAGCGGCTGTAAAAGATTGGTTAAGTTCTGAACTGAACGGTCCTGTTCCGCTTGCATTTTCACGAGGTTGTCAATCTCCGCGCGAGTACTTGCAAGGCGATTCGAATAATTGATAGGCATTGGGGGTGGCGTGGGTGTCACTAAGGCATTGTTTTGTGTTGCAGGTACAGTGGAGTCGCCAGGGCTGGTTTCGTTGGCCATGAGACGAAGCATATCTGCGCGCTGGTTTGGAGTCAGAGGAACGTTGCCGTTAGAGGTTTCCAGCGACGACAAAACATTGGGAAAGTCGACGAAGCTCGTGGGAACTCCGTTTCGCGCATTGGAATTCTGAATAGCGGACATGATGTCTCGTTGCGGGAACTGCTCGGATTGAGGCGGCTGTGCCTCTTTCTGCCGGGGGCTATTATCAAAGACCTCCTCAACATGGCCATGTTGGGGTGCACTCTGGTGGAGAGTATGGCCCCGCGACTGTGTACTATCATATGCACCGGTGGCCGGTGAAAGGGTTGTAGCGCGACTCTGACGTTCTGACGGAGCGGCTTTCAGAAGCAATGGTTGCTTTTTCATCGGTCGCTGTCCGCCAGGGCTATTTATATGGGAAGCACCTAAGGTGCTCAATGAATAATCATCCCCCATGTCGACGACATTACCCTGGTCTTGTGAGATTGCTCCAGCAAAAGAGTTGGTGAGATTTTGCGGTCCTTCCTGGCCCTGAAGACTGCGATTGTAGACCGTGGCGAGGAATGTAAGAATCGCATTAATGGAGTTCTCGTGCCGTGTGTGTTGCTCCTGGAAGTTGGCTGCCTGTGCGTAGAGTTGTTCGTGCTCTTTCCGTAGTCTGGTGATGGTGTTAGAAATGACCTGTTGCTGCTGCCGAATGGCTTGCAACTCCCGGTACACTCCTGCGAGTTGATCTTTTGGCATCATGCTCCCTTGGACTAGAGATAGCTGGTGATTTCGGGAACGGTCGTCCCGTGCACCAGAGCCATCATCATAGTCATCGTGTTCGTGTTCATCGGCGTCTTCAGTTTTCACGCGCACGTTAGCCTTTCCTGACTTGCTCCCTTGCCCTGGTGTGTTCTTGGGCTTCTGGATCAACCACAGCAAGTCAGGGTGGCCACGTTTAAAGTATGGGTTCGCATACTCGCTAGGGCTCTTATTCTTCCGTTCGCTGGCGCGCATCGAGTTGTCCGAAAGTCCCACCTTCTTGTGAAATCCATACATGTTCAACTGGCGAACGAAGGAAGCGTAATTATTGTGCTTGAAAAGTTCCGGAATCAGGGTCTTTGCAAACTCGTCCTCGTCCAGGACAATAAAGGAATTCCCGTCATCGGACCACCGAATGAGCTCCGTGTTTTTAGACTCGTCCAAGAAACTAGAGATTGTAATTAGCAACCAGTCTAGTTCAGTAGTCGTTCAGAAAAGGGCCATACCTGCTTAGTTTCTGGACAAACGGCGGAATCTGTTTCCTCTTCGCCTGTACCTCCCTTTTTGCAACCAGCGCCCGTTGATAAAGCTCGTCCAAGCTCTCCCCCCAACCTCCAGATTCTCCGTTATTACTCCCCTGGTCGGAGAAGGGAGTCGGTGTCTGTTCATATCCGCGATTCCGGCTAACCAACTGGTTTGGCGTTTGCCTACGTGCTAGCTGCGTAGACGCAGTGGCCGTAGGTGCCGGCACATCTGGACCCGACGAATATGCTGTAGCGCTATAGGGAGTTGCTTCGGAAAACGAAGACGGATTGACCGCATTTGTGGAAGGATTTTGGCCCCATTGCAGAAATTGATCGTTGGATAGCTGGGAGTTGGAGCCTTGAGGATAGTTAGTGATCGAGCCCAATTGCGGATGAACGATAGGAGATGTGCCGGGAGCAGGTCTTTTGCGGGTCGTGATGCCTTGAGGACTCATGGCAGAGGATCCGACTATGTCTAGCCGGTCAATATTGCGTTTCTTCCTCTATTCGGGATTCGCTTGTTATTATTAAAGATACGTAAGGGTGCGACCAAGAGATATGTGTAGTCGAGAGAGCGTTGTTCAACGGGCTTTCTGGCCAAGGCTGGGCTATAGCGGGGAACTCGAATGAGATGGCGCGACGCGGCCCAATACTGGACTGAAAGTTATAGCGTGAAGAATCGTATAGATAGCTTTGGTATAAAGCGATATCGTTCAGGTGAGACCAAGAGACCGCTTTTGAAGGATGACAGGAAGGATACAAACGTTGGACCGAAGTATCGTTAATGGGGACGCGACACACGCGGGGCGATAAACCGCTATCACACGGTCCAAGTCGAATAGGTAACTCGAGGACAAACTCAGCTAGAGTGAATAGCAACGGAGTGAAGCCAATTGTTCAGCCGCGTCGAGGGTCAAATGTGAGACGGGTGCTTGCAAGCGGCTCTTCCTAAAAACGGACGATGCGGCGGATGGTGGAGGACAGACCGGCGCAAGGCAAGGGAACAAAAAAATTTCCGCGCGTCCCACTAGACCGAGAAAACAAGCGGTGCAGTGAATTAGAGCAACGACTCAAACAAAAGTTCCTGGGCCAGAGCAATCCAGGACAAGTCGCGCTCGATGAATTAGCGATGGCTAACGATGGCCTGCGTCTGGCAAATCTTCTCTCCGCTGCCCGTCGAGATACTTAGCGGTGATGATGAGGTCAATAGTTTGGTTGCGGTCCCTGATTGGCTAGATGGCTGAGTCAGCCTAATCTTGATAAAACACGTGCTTACTAGGACTAAAGGAGGAGAGGATTGCGATGCATCCCATCTACTGCATATATACCTACTTTTCTACCTGTACGACGAGGATGAAAAAACTTCAACATATTCCAATTGCTATCATGTTGATCGCTTCATGTTTCCCTGTTTCAAGGGCCTACTTCTTTCATTAACGCGGCATGCCCACCCCGATCCACCCATATACAAACCGCCAATCATATTTCGTGTCCCTACCGTGGCAGCACCCTTATTTTTTTCTTTGCCAACCAAAAATAAAGAAAAAAAAAAAAAAAAAGAGGGGAGAAAAAAACTTCATGTATGCAACCTTTGTTCGGTTCTAGGTGCTTCAAGGAGGTTCCACTGGATTCCATCGATCATTGTCTGCATCTGAAAGCGCTTGGACCAAGTAAAGGGGGCAGCCCTAAGCCGTTCAATACAAAGTCAACACCGCTTCTTCAGAGTGTAACATGATCCCCAGTCTGTTCTTGGAAGTTCTCGAGTATCCTCTTCCACATGTCCGGATGTTCTTGAGAGAACTTCTCTATCTTCGCCGGCGCAGCTAAATCCGCTTCCATGCGGTCTCGGTTGCTCGTCCCGTTCAACAGGGTAGTGTTTCCTAGGCCTAGAACCAGGCAATACAGAGCTGCGGCCGGGCTGACCTCCGCTCGATCTGCTAGCAACTGAACTGCGTCTGACTGAACTAAGTCCGGGTTTGCTGTCAGTGTCCAGAAACTTTGGTAAAGTATCTGGTTATCTCGGCAATAGGAGCGCAATGGTACGTCGAACTGCGTTCCCACGTAAAAGCGATTCTGAACCACAGCCGGTTGCACTTTGACCAATGTAGACAGCTCTCTCAGAAGGGGCAAGGTGCAATTAGATATTCCTAGGTTCCGGATACGATGGGGAACATATGTCTCAAATACTGACCAGGCTTCCAATGTTTGGGACATTGTGGGAAGTGGAGAGTGGAGAATGAGCATGTCGATATATGCCTCGTCGATGCTCTCGGGAGCGTCAGATGGACGCAGATTCTCTAGAGATGACTTGATAGAAGCATGGGCTTGTTCTGTCACCGAGGTATTGGGGTCATAGGGCATATTATCGGGATTCTGTCCTTGGACAGATGTGAATTTGGTTTGAACCTGACCATGGTTAATGGATGCACCGCTATATTTAGCATAGAGTAGGTGACGTCCGACTTACATGGACATCCTTCCGTAGGACTGTGCCGTCTCGGATAGCTTTCCGTATACCCTCTCCTACCAGGTCTTCTCGATAATGCTTTGGCTGAGCTGCAGTGTCTATAGCACGGAAGCCGACACTGAGAGCCTGTTGCACCAAGTCTGCTGTTCGATCTTTTTTCCATGCGGTGCCATATATAAAGACTGGTAGAATGCCGGGAGGTGCGTTTTGCACGGGACGCAAAAGATATTTGTCCCACGACATCTTGGGCATAGCGGTCCGAGCCATTTTGTAGCGAATCTCCTCAGATACTTGGAGAGAGGTCAAATTTTAGAAGCGCATCAAAATAAGAAATAGAAATGTTGTCATGTCAGGTGGAGAACATGATCTATTACCTAGGTAGCTCGCTCGGGCTCTTTGACCAATCATATGTATGCACGAAACTAGTCAAGAATAACGTCACTGTCGGGCAGACAGCACAACAGATGTATCTTGACTATCAACCCACGTATACACTTTTCAATAGAACGGATATATTCTTTGCTCAGGGAGGACTACCTTTCTGGACCAGCCTACAGTGCACAAGAAACGTCCGTAATTCTGCAACTCTCAAAAAAAAATTTTGTTCCATACGAAACCTTCCCCAGCGATACATACAGTCCTCTCGGATGGTTAATCGTATGCTTGACACAATGTAGTCCTGATACAGTAAGTGCAATTTTCACCCCTCGAGAAACATCGTATTATTGGAGATCATGCTGATCTTCGGCAAATTCCAAAATATATTTACCCGAGCTTTGAGCATCTTTTTAAGTACTTCATCTCCTAAAAATCCACCCTGACCTCCTGTTGCGCTGCGGACTATGTATACCTTGCGTAAAATAGATCGCTCTCAAGAGATCAAGTGCACCCCTACATCTCGAATTAACGAATGCTCGGTGGACAACACCTTCAGTCGTTTGAGCTATGAATAGCATTTGAGTTGTGGGTCAACAGGCTTTATATCCCTGTAATCTGCATCGTAGGTACAGGCAGCATATTTCTCTAGAGATTTACTGGCCATTAGAATGTGTTGTTCAGATAATCTGCACTCGCTGGTCAACTATATATAGCCGGAAGGCTGTGCAGGAACCTGGCAATCCCACACATGTTGCAAACTTCGGTAAATCCTACTGCCTGATCTTATCTTGACAGGATCAATTGAGTGTCAGGCGGGACTCGCCTATTATCCTTTACTAATTCCATTTCCCTAGTTGCCCACACTCCGTGGATGTTCCTGGGCCCCTGTGCAAATGGCGAGGTGCGGGAGAAGGATGTGACATCATCGACGAAACACCTCGAAGTAAACATCTGACATTCCACACTAGCTTCATAACAACCTCTGAATACCAACAATAATCTCCGACTCGACAAATTCCTCAGCATACGTCTTCAATGCAGAGCAAACACACACATACTGTACATGGATCCACATACAAAAACTCAACCTAAAACCAGGGTCCATTGTGGCGGTGAAATGCAGGATAGAAGAAAGAAGTACTTGACATTCCCCGCAGACAAGTCTGGTAGCGATGAACAAAGATTCTCTTGGCAGATATACTAACCCATGATCTTCTTTCCTTTTAGTTCCAGGCAGCTTCTTTCCCAGTCGACGGATTGGCGATACTCATACGTGGATCAGCGGGTTGTCCACGGAAGCCGTGCTTGGCATATGTAGCCGGGGGAGGCTTAGAGTTTCAACAGCTCTAATGGAAAGCAGATCCTTGAATTCCTAAATGATGAAAATTCGATATACGGTTCTTGCGGAGAACTTCCCGCCTGGGCAGTTTATGTTTCGGGTATTGACATCCATAAATTTAGAAACTTCGCAGCGCGAACAATAGGATATAAATATGGACTCCAATCCGCCTTGAGTTGTTTACAGCATCATCAGTTTCGACTTCATCATTCACATTCAGACCGCAGAATACATACATACCCAAGGGTCTTTACAAACCTCAAGATTTACTTCTATCATTGAACGAAACCCATCATCCACAATGCGTACCGTCCAATTGCTCGCTCTCGCCGGCCTCATGCTCCTGAGCAACATCGCCATGGGCGCCGAGCTGGAACGTGACGACGTCCCTAATCGCTGCTGGGATGTCTGTGGACCGGTCGTTGGAACCGCGCACAGATGTGACAGCATCCATCACGACAATGACCGTGCCGAAATGAAGTGCATCTGCGATTGGAACCAGGCGTCACCCCTGATCCCTCTCTGTGAGGCCTGCATTGCGCAGTATCGTAGTGACCGGAACAGCCGGGGCGGCAACGACGACGACGATCGCCGCGACCCTCACGACAACGGTATATGATCTTCTTTTGCTATTCTAACTACATGACTAAAATTGGATGCTATCCAGATGCATACGATATCCTCACCTCTTGCTCCCTCTCGACAACCAGCTACAATCCATCCGCCGCAGCATCCGCCGCGAGCTCCGCTTCCGCCACTGGCACTGCTAATAACAGCAATACAACCCCTACTGGAACTTCATCCGGCACCTCTAACTTTGCGAATAGCGGTTCTTCCGGCAGTAACTCGTCGCCGAGTAATACTAACACCGGGTCTAACGCTCAAGTTACCGGCAATGCGGCCTCTGCGTATTCGGGCCCCAAGGCTGCTTCTTTGGCAGCTGTCGTTGGACTAGGCTTCCTTGTTTGGATGTGAGCGCCCCACGACGACATGGTGAGGGGTGTAGGAGGTCGAGAGGGAGACGATAATGGGGTGAAAGAATGAATGGATTGATCCTGTACATGGATTCGGAAGAACGAGATATGTGTTTATGTTTTATGCCACTCCTTTATATACCCGGCCGGATATAAGTTTATGTTTACTCATTCATGTTGATTCTTCCTGTCTCATTCTATATTATATGTTTAACTCATATGTCACTCCTTTGTTATACATGGTCTTCATCTACTAACACATTAAAGCGTGTAATCTTAGTGGGATCATATTGTTTCCTTGGTATTTAAATTGCATAAACCGGCCACGCCGCGCCACGAAGATCAGGCAATATATATAATCTACTACCTACACCGAACTACCCGCTCTCTCAAACCCAAATATTACAGAACTCAAAAAGGGCAGCCGAAGAAAAAAAAAAGACATAGCAAAGTAGCAAGAAATAGAAAAGACTATTAATTGACACGCAATCCCTCAAAGGCACAGATCCACCCATCCATCCCCGAAGCCAAAGCCAGCACGAGCTGCATGGCGTGTATCAATTTCACTTTCACCCTTGCTTCATGCCAACCAGCAGAAACTGCCCGAAAAGAAAAAGAGACAAGAGTGAATTTAGAGGAGAATGTGAAAAATTTTATAAAACAAGATAAAGTCAAATTAAGATTTTGGCTTTCGATTGTGATTGATATCGGTTAGAATTTACTGTGTGTTACAGTTCATTTTCATCAATCTCCATAGAGACCACTGCTCACACGCTTGTTTCCTCAAGGTCCTCACGTCTAGGCTAGGTTTATGAGACTTGGGGGTCTGTACCTTACAGCAAGCAGAGAAGATCTAAATATTTAATTTGTACGCGCAGTTATCTCTGGGCGATGTCTAATCTCGTCTATCAGAATAGGATAACAGATTTGATTGCATAGTAGAACCAAGCAGAAGTGCCAAAGTGAATAAATCAGAGGTAGGCATTGCACTGTAGTGAAATGTAGACTCCAGGGATAACCAACAGTACCTTGGAATGTACGGGAAATTCAGCAAACCCAACAAGACAGATAAGCAAGACATATCATCAGCCCATGTACTCCGTCCAGACAGTACTTAAGTCTTAGACTGGGTAGGTACTTCATTCACCTCCATGGAACATAGATTTTAACACTGCATATCTAGTACATTTTGCCCAACTCTGCAACTTCACCTCAATCAATAGTGCCAATGATTAGTGAAACAACTGCTACAGCGTTTCCACGGCGCAACGTGGTTCTCATTTGCTTAGCTCACTAGTGTATCCTTACTTCGCAAAAGAAACAGAAGACACACTCCATCTCAAACAACAAAATAGGAATAGAAAAAAAAAAAGGTAAGAAAAAGCGAAATCCCTAATGGGCACTCGAAGTCCATCAAAAACCAAGCCCAGAATCACCCTTACATCCCCCCAAACCCAGAAATCCAACCGAACCCCGAACCACCATGCATGGCAAATGTCCACCAAAGCCTCCTGCAACGGGAGAAGGAATCTGATATCCACGTATCCAAGTAGACCCTTGCATCCAAGACCAGCGTCTCTTTGCGTCGCGGCGAATTTAAGACCCACTGGTTCGGTGATCGCGCAGAAAGTACGGATGAGTAAGATGGGATAATATGTCCACTTCCATGACTACTATTGTATGACCCCATCTTTATTCGGGCCTTGGGGGGTTTTCTAGTTCCCTTTCATTCCGAATAATTATGTTTTATTTATCTTTGGGAAGGGTTTTCTTAGGATGACGGAAAAGTGATACATACGGCCGGTGTGTTGATTGGTGGGTTGTGTGGCTTGCCAATTGCAAACATGCACTGCACAGACTGCATATTGGAATTTTGTTAAATAAGAATAAAGAAAAAGTGAAAGAATTTAGACAAAGAACGATAAATACGAAGACAGTAGGTACATAAGGAAGGAATAACGAGATGATCAAATATGCTATTCTTTAAGTCTTACACCTCAGGATCGCTCGAGGTCTAGGCTAACTCCTTCGTACGGAGTATATCCCGAATAATACTCTCTGTTACTTCGTGGAGATGGATAGACGATGTTGCACAGACAGGTATGTCTGATATTGTCAGCCCAAAATTGATAGTTGCTTCTGCAAAAGGCAAATGTCTTGGAATGTATGACTTACAGGTTAATCATTGCCTGAATGGCATTTGGGGGTGTGTGTGTGAGTGAGTGCCTGAGGTAATTAATGCTTACTCCGTTGCTTTTCCTAGCACCATTTGCCACAGGTAGGATGATCCTATCTGTGCCGACTATTAATGGCTGTTTATGAGAAAACCATAACCAAAAAAAAGGAAGCGGGAAAAAGGAATAGGCGATAGTGATTACAAAAAATCTTATAGGCTCAATGGCATCCTGTTGGTGAAGACAGAGGGGTTAATTTCCAATACAGTACTATCAGATTTGTCATATAGACAACACCGAAAAGTGGATGCATGAGATACATGCATGTCCATCCGACAGGTTACCACTCATCTCCGTAGGTCTAAACTCGGGCAAATCATAAAATAAAATCGCTCTTCAAGTACATACCATCACGTAAATGTGACCAATATATCAGCGGCCCCTATTGAGGAAGGCTTCCAATCAGCAACCGGAGGCGAGCCTTAGTAGGCTCCTAGTACTTTTGAGACCCCATAATGGTGAATGCCTGCTGTTATTCGCCGTGCGAACAAACTAAGAATGTTCTATAGACGTCGCTTGGGTTTTAGTCCAGTACGGGATCTCCCAAAGACTCCCCGGGCCACACCATGGGACCAGCTGAGAGCTGCACGGCGGGTGCCCAAGCTTAAGGTGCAGCAATCGGTCAGCTACGACCTACTATACCTTAACCTAGTAGTAAGTCCCGAAACCAAGTAAGGCTCATTTTACCGGATAGATCCTCACACTTTGACAGGTGACACACTGACAGATGCTGCTGCGGAGACCCTCAAGGGATCAGGATCAGGAGGGGGTTGGAGAAAGCAGGAGAAAAGGGGAGAGAAAAATCATAATACAAGACACAACGAATACGATATGGGACCGGGAACTCTTCTCAGGAGAAAGGAGCGAAATCTGAGGTCTCCATCCGACTGGTTCTGGCGACACTCTAGTGGGTTCTAGCTTGGGTGTTAATCCCAAACCGCCGAATATTAGACTAGACCTTTCCCCATAGTTAGCTAGCAAGTGCGGATTTGCAGCGGATCCCAACTGACTTCACCGTTTTTGTCCTATCGGGCAGTGATAGTTCTTTCATAATTCGTCCAGAAATGATGGATCATTCCTCGCAATTTCTCGTGGGAAAAGGGGCGATTTGTCCTGTCATCGAACTCATATGAGCTAAGCGGTTAGGGAACGGATGCCATAAACCTGCGTGTCAAGTAGATAACATCGTAATAATCACATGCGATAATAATAGTGACGGGGAACGGTCTTGAGCAGTTCCGCTACTAATAATAAAGGGACAAAGATTGCGTAGTCCGCTTAAAGTGCTATTGCATCGGGTGGCCGCTTGGGAGGGAAAGATCCAAGAACGATAGCGGGAGTTCATCAGGGGTTACTCCGTCTCTCCATTTTCGAGACAAGAAGCACCCGACCTAACGACTTACGGTCAGGAATACCATCATGTTCACAGGACAGCGACGTCGGCTTCGATGATTCTGCTACTATCTTCACCTCCCGTCGCCAAAAGAGTAGAGTCCGGCTGATCTAACCCTAACGACGACGCCAGTGGCAACAATGAAATTGACATCAAGACAGCCAAGAACCGACGCAACAGCTCGTGTGGGCGGTGGACAACTGTGCCGAAGCTCCCCCGTTCGGAGGGTGATGAAAATGGAGTATTCCGGAATGGAAGCATTACCCACCCGGAGCGGATCCCAGTCCACCTTCTAGCTAAGACTCGAAGGATGCATTGGAACGTCCAAGTCAGAACCGTCAATCAGGAACCTCTCGGACAAGTGGACATACGGAGGCGAGACTGGGACTAGCTTATCGTTAGGGACAAGCTAATTGAAGACGATGGCAGTTGGTGGCACGGAATTGTCCCGACAAAGACGAGAAAAAAAAGGACAGGATAATCAGGCACTCCCGAGTTGGTAGGTGTGTTGAGTAACTTCATACTGAGGACCCGTTAAAGGAGTTAAAGTAAGTTAGCTCCCCGTGCCGCCCGAAGGGGAAAAAAGAGGGGGAGGAGGGGGTAGGCGTGAAAATTGCTTTGTCAGGAACAGGGGAAAAAAAATAAAAAAGAAAGAAAGATGAGAGCAAGGCATTCAACAAGTAAGTACTATTGAAGGTTTGAAACATGCAAATAAGGTCACTACTTGAGTGAGTTTGGTTAAGCTGCCGTAGAGAAGTCAATAATCCAAGGAACATGGTACAGTGGATGGCTTCCTGATTGGCGTAGGAACAATGAGAAGTGTATTCTAAGGGATATTAACTCATATATGCCGAGCCAGAAATAATCAAACTAGAAGGCCTATTAATAACAAAAGGAATACAGACACCGTAGTAGACATGTTCTAGAAAGAGTAAGTGAATGATTCCTCATTCCCAAGGCAGCATCTCATTCTCAGATCATTCCAGGGGCAAGTGGTTCGTTCAAGGAGGAGGGGGGAGTGGGAAAAAGGAGCGCAAGGACAAGAAGGAGCCTGACACAGATTAGTTTTTCCTTGACTGACTACCTGGTCAGTACTAGACTTACTACCAACTCAGGTATAGTAATCCAAATACCTTAGTACTGGGCTCCTATGGAGCTAAACCTAGAAAATGTAGGTAACCAACTACGACAGGTACCAACCTAATAGAGGATGGGACAGGGAAGTGCCGCATACATAAATGATGGACATCAGAAGCTCTGACGACCACCGACTGGAATTTCTCTTGTCTTCGTGTTTCAATTATTATTTTGAAACGTATTATTACTTCTGTCTGCCTATTCCATCTCTCGCCGTTTACTCTTTAAAAACACCCCCTCTCCACACCCTCATACTACACTGACTGGTGCCAATCTACCAATAGGAACTCGACTCCCCTTTTGGGCAAAGCCTCAGATACCCCATTGTATTATAATTTGTTTCCACTTCCCACCCTTTTCCCTCAGTTTTTTTGCCTCCGCCACAGCTAAAGAAGGAAGGTTTCGAGGAAGGATTAAGATTACGGCCTACATGCAGGAGCAAGCAAAAGGAGACTGAGCAAAGATATAAAAAGAAAATCAGAGGAGAAGGCAACACAAAGGAAAACCACCAGAGGCGTTATAAAAGAAAAAGCCTTTGAGCTAAAAGGTGTGTGAGTGATTGAACTTCTGCTCTATCATTTTTTCTCTTTTTTTTTATTCCTTGAATTCTTGAGTCAAAAACATTCAACATTCAAACCACAAGAGGGCAAAATAAAATAAAAGGAAGGAAAAAGAAAAAAAGAAAATACCACAACACGACATAAACACAGAAGGAAAAACCTAGTGAAGAACTGTCTCTCTGGGTACCTTCTTTTCCCCGTCCGTCGTCCCGTCCCATTCTGGATCGATTACGGGAATCCCTTCATCCCATCCACTCTTCCTTAGTGTGTGTCTGTCTGTGTGTCTGTCTGTGTGTCTCTCCCTTTTCCCCGTGAATTTCCACTTTGCAGACTGGGATTGTCTTGGATTTTGCTTTCTTTTTGTTTCTTTTCTTTTTCTACGACTCGTGCTGCAGGTCTTCAAAGACTCTGGGCTGCAACTCTATTGACATTTACTATTGTTTCTATACGAGGTGGTGTTTTTGGGAATCAATTTCACTGATCAACTAGCATTCTCAACAGATCTCACCGTCGAACCCACACTACTATCACCTCTTCAGACCGATCTATCCAATTCGTTGACTTGGCGGATCCGCGGAAGGACAGACCAGAACTAAAAGCGGTCGCCGTGTTCCGGCTTTTCTGCGTGCCGTTTGGCGTGCGTGCTTTTCCACAACCCCCAATAATCTCCCGGGTCAACCACCTCCTGCCTTACAATCTCGAATCTCTCTGATCAATTAAACTTGCTGTTTCTTTTCCCGATTCCCTTTTTTCTCCCCTCACCACCACAACCGGTTCGTCAACTCGCCCATATCACAACACCCGTGGGCTTTTGTTTTTGATCCCGGGTAGTGGCAATTTTTAATTCCTTTTTTTCTTTCTGCTTTTTTTTTTTTTTTTTTTTATTATTTACTGTTTTCTTCATTTCTTTTCGACTAGCCATATCTCACGTTTCCATTTTTCCTCCACTTTTTTCTTGAATTCTCCTTGGGGAGAAGGGGAAAAAAGTTTCCGAAATTTTGACGCCTCAGGACACGCCTGAGATTTTGATGACCAAAGCATCACGAGACAATTAATTCAGCAGCTGTGAGCGGTTTTGTTTGTCTCTTTTTTTAACTGCTACATCTTGGTTCTTGGAGACTTCCATTTTTCCGCCTGCAAAGTCGAGAATTTGGTCCACATTCGACACCGTCGTTCGCAATCCTGCAGGTTGTCCTCGACTCGTGGCTTACACTCCTGTTCGATCGCTCATATGTTTGAGTAGTCCGTTCAAAGTTCTCGGGATATTGAACGGGTTTGTTGTGCGGTGGATTTCTGTGCCCACATTCTTGAGTTTGGTTGCTCGTCGGGAATTCGTTTAGTCTCCGCCATGAGTTATCAGCAAGCGCAAGAAATGTACCACGATAACTCTGCGCGTTCCCCTGGCTCGCAGCGTCATCAACAGCCCCTGCATCGTCAGCCTTCGCGACAGTTTGACGCGTACGGCCCAATGCCGGTTAACCTGTACGAGGACCCGATGGCTCGCTATGATACGGGTCGTCTGGAGCGTCTGAATCCTTCCCTACACAATAACAATTATGCCTATGACCTTACCGGTTCGCAGACTTGGAATCCAAATGGCTTCGCTAACCCCCAGGCTCTCGGGGCCATTCGGTCGGCCTCAACTAGCTTGAAAACCACGCCCCGACCAAGGGCGGGTTTGCCAACGGTAAGTACTGTGTCGCATAAGTCGAGAGTGCCATTTTACCAAGGACTGGGCTAATACATGAGATCAGACCTGGCTCGACCAGCAACCAGGTATGCCTAGTGCCTTTTCGAATCTTGGACCGGGCCCCCTACAAAGCACCGCGATGCGCCCCGAGGCATCCGCGTCCTCAGAGAACGACGACGAGTTGATCCCGACGGCGATCGTAATTAAAAACATCCCTTTCGCAGTCAAGAAGGAGCAGCTGGTGCAACTGATGACCGAGCTCAACTTGCCGCTGCCATATGCGTTCAACTACCACTTTGATAATGGTGTCTTTCGGGGACTGGCATTCGCGAACTTCACGTCCGCGGAGGAAACGGCGACAGTAATTGAGGTTCTCAACCATTTTGAGCTCCAGGGAAGGAAATTGCGGGTTGAGTACAAGAAGATGCTTCCACTCCAGGAGCGCGAGCGTATTGAACGCGAGAAGCGCGAACGTCGGGGCCAGTTGGAAGAACAGCATCGGCCCATGGCAAACGCTCAGCTTCAAACTCAAAGTTCCATGTCCTCGCTCACCTCCCACCTTCCCGCGACTTCTCCGTCGCCCGTGTCTCAGCGTGGCCAGAAGCTGGGTAAGTTAAAGGTGATCCACGTACCCTCCTCCGTCGCTAATAGTCCGCCTCGTCCCACAGATGTCGACCTGAACGATAGCCAGACGCTCTCGTACTACTCTCAGCTTCTTCTGTTCAAGGAAGACACTGGCCGCGACACACTGGTCTTCGGCGCGAACCTTTCCCCTGTGCAGCGTCGTACCGTTCACACCCTTGCACACAATATGGGCTTGGGTCATGCCTCTCGTGGGTCTGGGGATCAGCGACAGGTGCACGTGTTTAAAGTTGCACCTGGCACCAATGTGAGCCCTCCGTTATCATCGATTCCCGCTGCAGTTCAGCCTGCAGAGACGGCTCGCCGTGGACTTAACCGCGCGGCTACAATCGATTTTAGCGAAGCGCGCAACGAAGGTCCTGGCCACTACGGCACTCTTCGCGGACAGGCGTCGGGATTTCTGGGAGTTCTAGACTCTCCCGGCAATTTCGGCAATGCTCAGAATTTACGGGCGGCGAAATCATTCGCAGATCTGCGCTCCTATACTCCCTCACCTGTCCCCTCTTCTGCGAGCTTCCCTGCCGCTCTGCAGTCGAACGGTGCACGCCTCCAGCATTACGACGGTGCGGCCAGTGGCGCCTCGAATACTCCGACGCTTACGCCTGCCCCTTCGGGATCGTCCCTGGGTATGCCACGGGATGATAATTTGTTAGTGAACAGTCTCAGCAGCCTTTCTCTGGGAACTGGAATTGGTGGGCCTAGCTCGAGTCCACGGAGATTGCGGGGTATGTTTTCTTGGGAACAGCCGGAAAGTCAACCTTCCAGTGCTGGCCCCATCGGTAGTAACCGATCCATCGGAGTTGGATTTGACGGACAGTCACAGGAGCGCGTGCCAATTAGGCAGCCGAGAGGCCCCTTGCCCGAAAAAGGCCCAGGATTTCGACGCCAAAACGGACACCAATCGCGTGGAAGCGACGAACTGCGGACCAACTCTGGAGTGGAAATCATCGTGGAGTAAACAACTTTGATGGGAGATGAACAACGACGAAACTTGTTAGATTGCTTTGCCGCAAGACGCATATGACTCTTATATCACGAGGCCTGATCCTGTTTCTGCGATTATTGGCTTACGATTCGATGAGGGATGACGAGATGACACTCAACCAAGAGAACCACAAAAGAAATTTCTCTGATCTAGCCAAGTTTTAGACGTTATTTTGGGGCAGCCCAGCAGGCATGCTGTTTGAACGGACTATATGTTTCTCTTTATTTCTCGGAACAAAAATGAAAAAATGGAAAAAGAAAGAAAGCTCCTGGACCTTATTTTAAGACGCGGGCGCCTTGCAGAAACATTTGTTTTATCTATATTTTTACTTCGCAATTTGTGTGGTCGGAAAGCAACATAAAATTTTAACTTACAGGGAGACGACGAAAGGACGACCAAAAAGAATACCGATATCTGATTACCATGGCAAGAGAGATGACATATCAGCATTTGCATCATTGGATTTTTTGTATATGGGGCGCCATGCATTGTTTAGTGTCCGCTTTTGTTCCAACCACGGCCTTTCACGCTATCATCTGGGTCTCTGCTGAGTGGATAGTATTGACGGTTACAACTGTCCAGAATAAACGTGCTTTGCTGCTGGGGTCTTTGTGATACGCTTCATATTTTCCTTTCCCGTGCACTCTGGCCTGCATATTCAACTCAGCACTGACCTATACTATGTGAACCAGGAGGGATTGAGACAATAAATCTGGGTGGATATTTGCAGTTATGGAACTGACATTTTAGTGGACAAAGGCTTCTTTTGCCTTGATAGGGACTGCTCTAGGATGACTACTAACTGTTCCAGTGAGTGCAGTATGTCTTCCCGTCGTATGACCGCTGGTTCACTTGAAATTTCCGTCTCCAGATGCAACAAGATCTCTACTTTTTTTCTCTCTCATTTTCTTTTTAATCGCCCTTCTATCTATCGCCGGGGCCTTGTCTGGAATATGCCTTTTATTTTCTGAAACTTCATTCTCCGTATTGCTTTAGTATTTATTTGTCTTTTGAGATCGTCAATAAATGTATGTTCTACATGACTGTCGCACTTTCTCCACCGTACTTCTATCTTTAGTCAAGCTATGATGCTTTAACATTGTAACTCTGTAGCCTTTCTAGTGGTCTATACCAGGAACAAAGTTGTTATTTCTGACAACGCATGGTATATGTATGGGATTGATATTAATAATTGAGTAGATCTCTAGTATATATATCACAGCGAGACAAGAAACAAAAATCTTGACCATATCATAAAAAATAAATCTTGGCCTAGTAATTGATCTTACTTTTTTAATTATTTGATTTCCCGCCAGAGAGTAAAAATATACTCATACAGTACAAGTCCATCAAGTTTAATAGAGACATGACAACAATAATAACTGAGGTGGATAAATCGGAAGCACTCAACACCGTCAATCAATTAAAATAAGTTCACTGGGAAACCGAACCAGAGGAAACGATAGAAAGATAAAAAGTAACAGAAAAAAAAAAAAAAAACCCACTACTAAGATATCACCTTTTTTCCCATTACAGCGCCCTGGTATTTCGAGACAAACGGTATGAACGGAGCACATAGAGGAAAACACAGAGTACAAGAGAGGAAAGCATTGCCGAACTGAAGCGTCGTGGAGTGGGGGAAAAGGTCGGTTGGGGGGACATGTGTCTGCTGGAAAAATCCCTGTCATGAAAGATAGTCTTTCATCCGGTTTTCCCTTTCCTTTTTGAGGTTTTTTTTTTCTTTTCTTTTCTTTTTTTTTTTCCCTGTTCTTTTGCATACTGGTTGGGTGGGTGATTTGAAACCAGTCAAAGGTCGATCGCTGTAACAGACATGTCCCGGAGTCCTTTTCAATCGTCATCATTTCAAACGCCATATTCGTGGGGTATCCGCCGTAAATTAAGCCTCGGTCTTGTTCTTCTTCTTCTGCTCCACCTTCAGCAGCAGTGCGCGGTTGATGCGTGGCAAGACGCCACCGAAGGCAATGGTAGCACGGATGAGAGTGTCCAACTCTTCATCTCCACGGATGGCAAGCTGCAAGTGACGGGGGGTGATACGCTTGACCTTCAGGTCCTTGGCGGCATTTCCGGCAAGCTCGAGAACTTCTGCGGTCAAGTATTCCAGTACGGCGGTAACATAGACAGCAGCTATTAGGTGATATATGGTTAGTCGTGCCCGTAGAAGATGATGATTCATGGTTACGTAGAATGCGATCACTGAGCCTTACCTTTAGCACCAACGCGCATCTTGTTCTGCGTGTTGTTCTTCAAGAAACGCTTAACACGACCACAAGGGAACTAGAGGCGTAATTTGTCAGTATTCGAGGTTGAGTGCAAGAGTCGAAACATAGTGTGAGTCGACGGAACTGGAAGATTCAGAAACAAGTCGTGATGAGAGAGCACGACAAATGACGAATTCCCTCCGACATAGGAGTGGTGATGATGCCCAGTATGTCAAAATTTGACACACACAACATAGGATTTAATCTTAGATAATGGAAGAAACGCACGGGATCTGGGCGAGGGGTAAGGGAAAAAAAAAAGGCGTGAAATGAAAGTCTTTCACATGTTGCGGCAAGTTGCTGGAAGTAGGAGGCAACGCTGCTGCTGCAGGAAACAACATGAAAAGATGGATCTACTGACCTGCAAGCCGGCCTTCGCGCTGTGGGACTTCTGAGCCTTCCCCGCAGAGTCCTTAGAACCAGCCTTTCCGCCGATAGACTTTCCCTTTCCGCCAGGCATTTTGGAAAGCGTCGAGATTTAGGGTCGCAGAGACGGAAATGTCGCGTCAAATGGGTTTTTGAAGTGATAGAGCACGATGGTGGACGTTGAAGCGATTCGATACACCTGCAGCACGCGCGTTGTTGATGGATGAAGGAGTCAGAAATGTCAAAGCCATCCTGGTCGCTAAAGACGGCGTTGAGCGCGGAACGGCGCTAGTCCCGATCGAGAAACTCAGAACATCATCTCAAGTCCGAGTCCACGGGAATATCGCGATGGTGGGCGTGCTGGTCAATTAGTGGTGCAATTAAGCAGTGAAGTGAGTACCCATTGCAGATGCAGATCACAATAGAGGTATATAACCTGAGACAGTATCAAAGAGACCTAAGCTCTATGGGTGTTAGTGATGACAGCCTGTGCCATACCTGGGAAGAGTCATTCAGTAGAAGCATAGCCCTCAGATAAGACAAGTTTGAAAGTAAGAGTTAGTGTTGTTATTGAGTTTTACTAGCAAGATCCCTTTGCTCAGATAGTCTGACATTGTACAAATAGACTGTACAGTGGATGTTCTTCAAAAGCATAGAAACGCTGTTGCTCGTTGGCAGAGGAATGTGCAAAGCATGACGGTTGCTCAAGGTGCATTATCTAATCAACCAGGTGATCTCCTTGTTGCCTAAGGCCTCTGAACTGTTGGCCTCTGGTGACTGGGGCACCCATCCACTGCGGCTACTCTTTTAGGCCTAGGTTACATCACGTGTCATAGTGCCTATCTGGACAGCTGTCCGACTTCCCGGGGCTCCAGTTCCGCAGTTGGTAGAAGATTCTGTCCTTGCACGCGTGTCAATCTTCTCTGATCCGCTTCAGCCATCGCGCGTTGCTTTTTCCTTGTCACAAAAGGGTCGCTCAATATCGCTGCAAAAATGGTGTCTCCTCAAGTGTAAGTCTTTTTGCGCATTATGCCCTTACCATTAAATGCTTGAGGCAAAATGTCGGTTCGACAAGGTTCTTCGAACTGTTGCTTACCCTTGATTATCTAGAACCAACCTGGCCATCATTGTGGTGGCTATGCAGCTGGCCAAGAAGATCCCTTTTGATGACCCCGATGTGCTTCTTATCGTTCGTGGAATGTATATCTTGTCCAACGTACTCATCTTGGGTATCTATTTGTATACTCAGACCAAGATCAAGAGCAAGAAGGGTATGTTCTCTATCGCTCTGCAAATATCGACAACAGGCAGCTGATCGGTGCTGCTAGATTTGACTACGTTGAAGTACGTGGAGCCTGCTCCTCTGGGTAGCAACGAGGAGCCCAAGCCCGTGACTACCACCAACATGGAGTACGACCAGTCGCAGATGCGCACTCTGTTTAAGGGACAACTGATGGGCGTTGGTATGATGTGTGTGATGCACCTC
>MBFL02000484.1:0-22679 GCA_001696595.2 Aspergillus hancockii | reverse complement strand
GGAAACAGGAGCCTTTATGCATAGTACTCGGTTCCTAACAGATGGAATCATCCATGTCCGTCACATCACAACTATGGACTACTAAACATCCTGTAAGGTACTTCTGTCACCGGTATCACATTGATGACCCCAGAAGGGTTGCGCCTATGAAACCGCATCCTGGAGATTATTTCCCGCTGGACAAGTGATGGGAAAACACCAATGGAAATCACCTCCAGAAAAAATCCCTAAAAAAATAAAAAATAAAAAAAAAGGTTCCTGTCGGTCTTCCCTGTTCCAAAGCTGGCCCAGGAATGGATCCCTCATCCGCCGGTCTCGCATCCGATGAGAAACGCGCTGCTTTCCCACTGCAGAGCGGCTGATTGGCCTGGGGCCAGTAACATTACACGGTAGTTCTCCATCTGTGTAATTAATGGCACACTGGACAGGCAGGAAGAATCAGTTCAATCTTTCTGGAACTGGACGCACTGATCACGACTTTATCCGCCTGGAATTTTATATAGCATATAGCATCTAGAGTATAAAGTATGGGCGCGGGGATGCGTCATGAGATTTTTATCCTCTTTAAATAAACAATCATAATACCATGTATTCGATCCTCTATACACGAAAAGGAATCCCCCATGTGCCAATCGGATGCCTGTGCAGTCCCAACGGATGAGATCGATGGCTGACTGGTCCGTATCACACACACCGACGACGTCAGGCCATGACAACGGCCACCATCACTAATAAACGCAAGCTAATCACCACTAGTGTGATGGCCGCAGCTATCCTACAGGCTTACGGGGTGGCTCTCTCACCTTCCCTGTCCAGGTCCGTGGGTGGCTTTTTGCCCCTCCCCATCATCGTGGTCGTGGCCCTTCTATTTTGCCTTGCACGTGCTGTCATGAATAGAACACGGGAACTATATAACTGGAGGTACTCGAGACATTGCTAGAACAATGACTGAACTTCTCAGGATGACCTTTTGCTGCTATCTAAATATCAGGATCGGTACACCGAAGGAACTGACTCCATCTACGTGAAGAATGACTAACGCCAACCCCCTCTTCCTCCGTCCTACACAGATGAAACAGACAACGTATAGCTTCATTATTCTAGAAAATGGAAAGGAATTCTTGATAGAGAAATTGGCCCTTTTTTTTTTTTTTTTTTTGGTTCAGTCGACTTATCTGCCTTGAAGGACTACCTAGAAAACTGGAAAATCGCTCTACTATATAGACTGCTATACAAAGAGAATACGGCCTCTTTGAATCTAGTCTCATGATCATATCCTCATGCAAATGGCCGATAAAGAAACCGCTAAATATAGCAGATAAAGGGCTTGCATACAATAAAGGGCTTTCAACAATTATCACGTAATGCTTAGGGGACTGCTGTTAATCTTTAGGCATTGCTGAACGATATTTGGTGGTCGATCGAGGGAACGCCCAGGTGATAGGCAGCATCTTCCCTCTGTAGGCTACCTCCAGGAGTCTGAGTTACCACTAACAACGATGATACCTACCATCCATGTCCCATATACTTTTTTCCTCGTTTTCAATTACTGGGTCAGTCCAGATCCAAAAGTCGCTCGGAGGATGGGCCGTTTTCAATTTCGTTTGTCACCTTCGTTAGCCAGGCTGAATATATATATCCGAAACAATCTCATCAACTCTGATGGGAAATATCAGTAACCTTTCCAGTGCTTAGTAATTTACTGACTATCTTGTACATTGGATAGTTTCACTTGCTCTGCCCCTAGTGAAATTTTGAGAAAATCTTATACTCCTATAATTCGTCCGTAGGTCATATCGATTCCATCCATACCCGAGACATAATACAAATATAGAATCTATATACCATTCTATACTAGTACATCCTTACTCAATCATCTAAGCATGTGGCAACGACCTCAATGAGTCACCAACTATCTCCCTCTGAATCATCTCTCGTATTATGTCTGTTGTCCACATTGAGGCTCGTCCAGCGTGAGTTTTTGGCTAATAAATGTCCAGGTCTATGCAGCTAGGCATGTATACCTGCTCTTTTCAGGTTGCACTCGACTAAACCTATGAACATTTATAAGTGCCTTAACTATACCGAGTCTTTCCCATGATATGACAGAAAGTACTCCATAACGTATATCTGACCGATAGAGAAGAAAGCAGTTTGTTGCCCAAGGGACTGTTTGTCCGAGCAAGATTCCTTCATGTTGCTTCGCTTTGTGTAGTCCGAGTGTAACTGTTACACGACTTAAGGTGGTATAAACGGCACGCCAAAGGTAGACCAAGCTCTACTTGTTCGTCACCGGTGAACGAACATAGAAGTGCCGAATTAGCATAATACCATTGGTAGAAGCATAGTGACCCGATCATTTACAAATCAACCACGGAAATGTATACACAAGAATTAAATACGTTGTAATCAAATCCACAGGAGTCCCGAGACCCTACCCCAACATGACCCATTAGCCAGACGCCGACCCAGAAAAAGAACTATTAGTCATCGTGCATTTCAGATTTGATCGTTGTCCGGCTGTCCTCATTCTCATCTTCCTCCATGATGCTGGCATCGATAGATACTCCACGGCGATAGGCACCGGGTTCGATGGACGGGCGGACACTGCCAGACCGGCCGGAGCGGAGGCTCAGCATATCGCTGTCTCCCTCCTCAGTCTCCTCGCGTGCCCTGGAGCTGCTTGGGCGGCCCTGGGCCGCTGCTAGGAGCTTCAGCACCGAGTTCTTAACCTTGACAAGAGCGTTCCTGCCAGCTGCTTCGGTCGCGAGGCCTTCTTCAATCGTCTCGTTTAGGAGTTCCTTCACTTCTTGGGCAAGTGCGGCGTTCTCAGGGCTGATTTCACCCTGGTTGCTCCGAACACTGGACCGGAATGGGTCGTCACCTTCTGGGTTACGAGATCCAGACCTCGAGGGCACAGCAGGGGGGGCGACGTAGAGCTTGCTCATGAGAGAGAAAAGAAGCTTTTTCTCTTCCTTGGAGCATCGGTTGGGACCTTCGCTAATCCCCAAGACACGCTCCAGGATATCCTTCACCAGCGCCAGGTGAACCCAGCCACAGACGTTAGAACTGGCAGTGCCTCCCGCGAGGATCTTCTCTCCGCCCAGTCCAACGACCCTCCGCTCGTCAGTCCACTCCGCCAGCATACCCAAGACGCCACTCATCAGCGCTTTCAGTTCTCTCTGTCCAACACTCTCGTCAATCTCGCCATCGCTATCCTCCTCTGCTTCGAGTGAAAAGTACTCCTCTGCTGCATTGAGAACCGCTCGGATGACAGGTACAACAACTCGGCGCATGTGCTGAGTATTCGAAACTCTGGAATGGCAGTACACAGGGAGGAAGTATGCCAGAGTCTGTCGGAGGGCTGGGTTCTCGCGGGTACGGGGGTGGAAGAAGGAAACCACAAGAGACTGCAAGAGGGTCTCAACTGAATTCTGGTTGTATTCCTGGATAGCCGGAGGGATATTTGCACCAACCGGGGTGAATGTATTAGTGAGCAACAACTTGGAGAGGGCGGTGGCCGCGCCCGCTTGGACACTATTTGGAGAGCTAGACTTGAGTGCTCTTGCAAAAACCTTCAGCAGCGGCTTTTGGAATACTGGTGGGGTCACGGTCTCCCCATCGGGTTGGGTAACAGGAGCGAGCAACGAGGGATGAGTTGTCAGCATGTCACATAGGATCTGCACAGCAGTCACCTGCAAAGCGTCATGGCCTTTGCTGTAGCAGTGGATGAACAGTGTCATGTTTTCTTCGGCTAAAGTCTGAAGCAGGAAAACGTCTCAGTATAGAGTATCAAAAGAGGTAGAGAAAATTAGAAACAAACCTTATCAAGCAGGCAGCAGAGACCGAGACATTCCAGTCCCCGCTCTCTAATTGGTGCTTCGTGACTACGAACCGCAGGCACAACGAGGTTATTCAACATCGTGACCAGGTTCATATTGTCTTGCAGATTGCCCTCCACATTCTGCAACATACAAAGAGCGATGTGCAAACATTTCATGTTGACCATAATCTCCTTCAGTATCTTGGCCTTTGCCTCTTCTTTATTGAAGGGTTTTTCCTCAGGGGTTTCAGACCGATGACGACTCGAAGATTCGCTGATTTCCGATCTGGCGGATACGAAGCTATCTTCAGTCGCAATGGTGTCGTGAACTTCGGCAATAGCTTCCAAGATAACGCTGCAGAATTCATTTTCGGCTGCAGCGTTTGGCCCGCAAACAAATCGTAACGTCTCGATCGTGAGTTTAGTGCATTCCTCCGGTAGCTCTGGAACTGCCAATGACTCGCGCAGTAGTGAGAACATCTTGCGTCGTCCAACCTCATCACTGTAGTCAAGGGTCATGGCAACATGCAACAACTGCTCAACAACAAACTCTTGCTCAACGGAGTCATCGTCGGTCGCTGTACCGGCTTCCTTGGCGATCTTTTTCCGCTGTAAGAGATCGACCATATATTTGTGTAAGTAGAAGGCGAGAGCTGTGACTTCGGGTAGCTTCTCATCAGCCAAACCGTCGAACTTTCCTTCGTTCTCCACTCGGCAAAAATCATTGAAGGAGCGCACGAGGAAAGCGGATTCAGCTGTCAGGGACTCCCAGAACGGTTCGTCGAAAACGACTTCTTCACGGTAATCAGGGCGGCCTTCCCAGAAGCTACGCATGGCTTCATGAGCAATGCCAGTCTCAACACCGGAATTCAGTACATCGATTCTCTCGAGAAGTTCCAAAAGGGCGGGAATATTTGGAGGAGAACGTTGGTTAGTCGGTCCCTCTTCATCGTCGTTATCTGGTCCCGCAACATCTTCAATCCACCGGTCGTAATACAATTTCCCAGTAGCCTTCCTGACACTCTCATCTCGATCTCTCAGACCCCACCGGAGCAACTTTTCTCTCATCGACAGTGACAGGTGCCGGAAATCACCCAGGGTAGGGAGCAAACGGGCGTATAATGCTCGTCTTGTGGGCGCATCCAAGTCGCGAGCTCGTTCAAGGAGATATGGAAGAGTTTTCCGGAGAAGTGGTAGATTGAGGAGTAATGTTTTCCGCACCTCAGCACTTGTATCATTCTGCATTATGTCAACGAGCTTCTCTACAAGAGCTGCACTATCTTCATCGTCTTCGTCTTCGTTGCCTGCCAAGCGGCCAAGGCCCATAACGGCTTGAACTCTCACAGACGGTTCTTTGTCCCTAATGCGCTTCAAAAGGCCCTGTCGGATCGTATGATACAGGTCGTCGTCAATCGTCTCAAGGGAGTTCACAATGTGCGCAGTAATCTGTGTCGCACGGAAGCGAACAGTCCTATCTTTCGTGGCCAGTAGCGGCACAATAAGGTCAACCAGGCTGGCTGCCAAGCGAGAGGTCGGAGTTTCAGGACTGATTTCGTCGTCACCGTTCGCGAAAATCTCAGCATCTTTCTCAGACGCATGGGTTAAGAAAGTGCCAATAAAACGTAGGATACGATCGCCGACAGGCTCGGATTTCTTGATGGGTAAAATGCGCAACATGCAGCGACCAATCTCCACATTGAATTCGGACTCGGGAAGCGTCTCTTCGGTTGGGATCAAGGTCTCCTCGGCTTCTTTTCCATTCTTTTTAGAACTCTTCTGTGAGATCCCGCAGCAGGCTTCTTGAAGCTTTCTAAGTCGCACAACAAGTTTCCGATGTCCGGTTGTGGAGCGCTGGGCATCAGCGAAGATTGAACAGACATCCCGGCGCAAGGTGGGAATCGCTTCGGGTAAAGGGGGTTCATCGGGAATAGCGACCGACGGGGTCGCAGATCCAGCGCGCCCACCTGACGATGGTGGTTGTGCGGACGTTTTACGTGACGTCGCAGAGGTCGAACGGGCGGAAGATCGACCAGGCATGGTGTCTGGTTATTGAGGGGTAGCACGTAATTTGCGTCGAATGTGTTCGTCAGTAAGGGGAGAAAGCCGCATAAATCAGGCCGATGACATCTCAAAGCTGTTTCGCAAGTGAAATTGGGGCACCGTAGCTGGTATTAGGACGGCGCGCCTGGAGTCGTTGTTGGGTTGAGGCGGGATGATATTGCTGTCTGATTAAGTTATCGCCAAAAACATCACAGAGTGATAGCCCGCAGTCACGGGGTGCAGGATAAACAAACATCCCAAAACGGGTAAGGCTACGATAAGGGCTAGGGCTAGCAGCACGTGCAAATTATGTCATACTCAAACCATATAGTTAACTAATGCAGCATAACTGAATTCCATGCTCCATGACATTCCATCAGGTTACTCCATAGTCTAGATGGTGTACATGCAATTACTCTGCACTGCCTTATTGGGATATTGAGACAAGATACTAATACCTTAAGTGAGCGCTAAATTGCCCAACAAGCAGGGGACCCAGTCCTATCCCAGCTATCACGCCATCGCTCACGTGACAACTCACCGCTGACTAATGCCGACAATCGGCATTTGGGAATCTGGGGAATGGACTTCTGGCATTCAATTGTCTCATGCAAACTAGACGGTATTCGGGAGTAGCTGTGCTAGTCTTTGAATCCTTTGAGATAATGTTCCGGCAAAGCATTCGTCGATTTGGCACCACTGCGCTTCGCGCAGCAGAAGGGTCGACCGCATATGGCATCCGAGTGTCGCAAGCTCAGGGCTACGTTAACGGTCTTACAGAAGGTACGCTAAGAAGAGGAGAATGATTACCTGCGCAAACAACGGCTTCTGACAGCTTGTCATTAAGCAATTGGAAACACACCACTTATCCGACTGAAGCGTCTCTCCGAAGAGACCGGCTGCAACGTCCTCGGTAAAGCCGAGTTCCAGAACCCCGGAGGTAGCGTCAAGGACCGTGCAGCACTGTTTGTCGTCAAGGATGCAGAGGAGAAGGGGCTCTTGAAGCCTGGCGGTACGGTCGTTGAGGGAACAGCGGGAAACACTGGAATTGGTCTGGCGCACGTGTGCCGCTCCAAGGGCTACAAGCTGGTCATCTACATGCCCAACACACAGTCGCAGGGTAAGATCGACCTCCTGAGGTTGTTGGGTGCGGAGGTCTACCCTGTGCCGGCAGTAGCTTTCGACAACCCAGAAAATTACAACCACCAGGCTCGGAGACATGCGGAGTCACTGGACAATGCAGTATGGACGAACCAATTCGACAACACAGCCAACCGCCAGGCTCACATCGCAACAACCGGTCCGGAAATCTGGGCCCAAACTGAAGGCAAGGTCGATGCCTTCACCTGTGCTACTGGAACTGGAGGAACCTTGGCTGGAATTACCCGTTTCCTGAAGACCACTAGCGACGGTCGGGTGAAGTGCTTCCTTGCCGATCCCCCGGGCAGTGTCCTTCATAGCTACATTCAGAGTGGCGGTAATTTGATCGAACGTTCGGGAAGCAGTATCACAGAGGGCATTGGCCAGGGCCGTGTCACGGACAACCTTCAGCCCGACATTGACCTCCTGGACGGATCGCTTAATATCAGTGATGAGAAGTCGATCGAAATGGTCTACCGCTGCCTCGACGAAGAGGGTCTCTATTTGGGAGCGAGCTCTGCGCTCAACGTCGTTGCGGCCAAGGAAGTTGCAGAGAAGCTGGGCAAGGGCAACACCGTCGTCACCATTCTGTGTGATGGTGCCTACCGCTATGCCGACCGCCTGTTCTCAAACAATTGGCTCCAGAGTAAGGGCTTGAGGAACGCTATCCCTAAGCACTTGGAGAAGTATATTGTGCTGCCATAAACCACCATGTATCCTGTTAAATAGACTAGCCCCAATATAAAGATGATTGCAAAGCTTAGTATACTCTTATCATAACAGGAGAACGATATCAGCCGTCAATCATTTACTGTCAGTACCTAAACGCCAAGCTTAAATAGAAACCCAACCAATGCAGACTAAATAACAGTAAGATCTGCCGTCCTCCCATACCCATTATATCCAACGCCTCTCAAATTCCACTGCGAATGTTCCTGCTGTACATTCCCGCCCAAGTCAAACGCCCGACTCAAGATCACCCTTCCAGTCCCCCTCTCAAGACGAACACTCGCCCTCCACAAAACCCAACACCATTTCCTCTCCTTACTCGAATCACCAATCTCAGCATCCACCCACGACCGCCCGTCATCCACCGAAACCTGCACCCGCGTGACAGGGCCATCCGCCCCATGCGGAACCGCGTACCCCTTCACCTCAAGAGCCCCCGATTCATCCAAAGAAACAGTCTCCCCATTTTCCGGCACCCCGACAACCGAGTTGATAGGCGTATCGCACATAGCAGGGGTACGCCCCCAGTAGGGCTCCGCAGAGACACTGTCAATGGCATCCGGCGGTAAAACTTTGTAGTCTCGTTGCTGGTAGAAGTTCATCGATTCATGGTCCTGCACCGTGATACGGTCAACCCATTTGACCCATCTCGCGCCCGCGACACCGGGGAGAACCACTCGGACCGGAAAACCGTGGTTTGGGCTGAGGGGGGATCCGTTCATCTGCGGCCGATTAGTTCCAGATCTAGAAAGGCAAACTAGGATAAAAAATACCTCCAAAGCCAGGATAACATCCATATCATCATGCAGACACCTTTCTAACTCCACACTACTGCCGAACCAATCGTCCTCCTGGCACTTCACTTGATAGCATGAGAATGCAACGTAAAATGCGTGGGTCGCGTCCGATGTAACGCGAGCCCGAAGTAGAATATCCTTCAGTCTTGGACCCTTCCATTTACAGTTCATGACTGCCGCATCGCCCCAGTCGATGCCCTGGACCTCTTTGAGGAGGGTGCGCATTGTATGGCGGCGGTTACCGGCGCATTCTAGTGCGCAAGTAACTTCATGCTGGGGAAGCTCCGTTTGAAGTTGATGGACAGATAGAGTGAGCGGGTTGTGGACGTAACCATCTACTCGGATGGTGTGGGTGTCTGCGGAGAGATGGGGGATTGGGCCATGGTTGCGGTCGTAGGAGACATCGTCCGGTGTTAGAAAGCTAATACCTTACCGTTAATATAAATTATCGCAGTGTATCCACGTAAAGTGGTGTTTGCGGGTGGATACAATATATGAACTTACCTCGAGACGAGCGTTTTAACAGACGGTTCTCGGTTAAGTGGGCTCTGGACAGAGTCTTCGGCTTGCTTTGATGTGTTAATAGTATCCCGAAGTACTTGGTCTATACCTCAACATACTGTACCTGTCATTTCGATTGACCTGGGGACTAGTTTGGCCTGCATTGTTGAGGCTGAAATGCCCCTAGATTTATGTTGGCTCATGACGTCATCGTGAGGTTCTCCTGAAGTATCTATCTTTCTGCAGCCCTAATTCACACGGTCTTATACACCAACTGTCGTTGATTCACATTTTGCTCGAATTGTTCCTTCATCCTGTGAAAAAATTTGACTACTTCGGTCCGGAGCATACAAACTGCACCCGTTTGTCAGTCATGCACGCCTCCTACCTACCTATGAATATAAGACCTAGTTAGTCTGCTGGCCAGCATGTATGAGAATGGCCACGACCGGGATCATCATCGGCTGGAAAAAATGATGTAAATTCATATATTATAGGAGCTAGCTAATGATATTTCTTGATTTATTGGGAGGACGCAGCATGACTGGGACGATGTTGCAGGCAGATGATAGTTCCATTTTAAGTCTGTTGGCGAGGTGGTGATATCAGCCAAGCACGATGCAAGATTAAATTCGACGGCAATACAACCTCACGGAGTCTGTGATGCGTCGATGGTAGTCGTGAGGAATTAGCTTTAATATGGAGAAAAAGTATGTTCGAATGACTCCATCTTTGATTTGAGTGGTCTATTGCGGTTATCTCGGAAGGATCTTGACGGGTCATGAAACCCTAAGTGATGGGCCATTTTATACATCAAGCCACTTCGCGTTGTGTTCGCAGAGCATGTCTCCTCAAGCTATAGCACTTAAAATTCAGCTGATCAATTCTTAATCAAAACTTGATTTATCATGGAAAAATGAGAAAGAGAGGAGAAAGAAATGAAATAGTTGCGAGATCTATGGTCCATTGGGTGAAGCTTGTTGTGGTGGTTCAACGTCTCATACGAACAAGCGAACCAGACATGTAACTCGTCAAGAAAAGCTTGTTGGACCTGTTTTCTTTATGTAGTCTTTTATTTGCAGGCTCTGAACTACTATAAAATATTACTACCTCTTCCGAGCCTGCCGATGGCGCCGTCTCTCAATCTGGAACGCGAACTTTGATAGATGCTCCAAGAACTCTGTCGAATGCGGGAAACAGGCAATGGGGTATTTAAAGGATGATTCTTACATCATTGAAATAGACAGAGAGAAACCATTCTCCCTGGACTTGTTAAAATTGTGGCTATATAAAGGGAAAGGGCGGAGTTGTACCTACACGCAAGCATTTCAAAGCATACTTTTTGCACAAAAACCTCTTCACCCACAATGCAACTTTCCTGGTCTCTGGTTTACGCCCTAGCTGCGACAGCAGCAGGAATATATCTCCCTGAATCCAGCTTAGCATTGGGAGCATTTACCGAATCCCACTGCAAAACATCACATACTTACTGCGGCAAGCGACTTTTGGCAGATAACGGTATTAGACACTTCCAAGTTGAATTACATTTGGGTAATGCTAACCACCTATAATGCTGTACAGGATTTGACAAACACGATCTCCTGAGCGCTGTTGACCTGTCTCCCGGCCACCCAATTGATGCTTTGGAGCATCCGAACAACGCTGTATTCACTTGTGGACAGTATAGTGTCCTTACCTTCATCGACTATTGCGATTCGGGATGCAAGAGTGACGGAGACGGCCATGACCGCTGCAGGGAGGTAATATTTCCCACCTGAAGCAATTTTAATTTATGCTACCCTGACTAATATGTGCTAGGAGAACGACATTACCCGCTTGATACCCCACGATGAGTAGGGCATACCGGTTCAAATCAGTGGTGTATTGGGGTCCAAACCTGAATTGTAAGGAGTAATCGTCCGCTTCCCGATGCGGATTGTGCAAAGAGAAGGAAGTTAGGATAACCTGAAAATTCTACCCTTTCATAATATGAGTCTTAGAATGGATTCTGAATAAAACCTATTGCCTTCTTTTCGATCTTCATTCGATCTAATAGACATTGTGTTGTGTATCACAGTATGGACGACAAAAGCAAGGTCCCGCTCAATAGTATACCTTATCTCTACACAAGTTTAGTGAACGCTGACTTGTTCAAACATCAACACAAAAAAAAAAAAAAAAAAAAAGAAAAAAAGAAAAACTGAACAGGGTTTAATTTAAGCTATCTCTAGTCCCCTTCTCTCAATTGTTCCAAAAAGTTCCCATACTCCGGATACTCATCTAGCCGTTGACGTACATGCTGCGTTCGTCCATCATAAACGCTAGATTTCAGCTGACGCTTATATCGATTCTGGAATATATGTAATGCCATGGATTCCTTAGGCTCGATGCGTTGAGCATACTTCCCAGCATAGAAAGGGATGGGACAGAGAATGTCGTTGTCAAGAGAGGTGGACGGTGTATTGAACCCTAACGTGGCGAATTGGTCCAACTAGATATCAGATATCTGAGAGCTTAAATATTCGATACTCTCCGTTAATATGAATAAATGCATCGCGGCACTAGGCCTCGTCAGCATATGCACCCAGAAAGGATATGATGCAATATATAACTCTGAAAAACTGATTGGGAATGAGCTTTGAACATCCACAATATCGGTTTCTGTTTCACCCCTATCAAACAGCACCACAATCCCCAAAGACCTGGTACTCAGCCCAATAGCCGACGACATCCGATACCCCCAACGGATACTGGTTATGATTTAAATAATTGTGATGGTAAAACTAAGTTGCTTCACGAGGGTGTGGTACACGGTTGCGGGATGGGCAGGCGCCAGGATCTGCGTCAAGGGAACGATAGAGATGGGTAACTACATTATGAAAGGCAATGGCTACCATTACAAGCAGCCAAAGTTGAAAGTATTTTGACCCGACTGAGGTCTCCTGATATGTTTGCACGACCTGTTGGTTGATTAATCGTTGAGCTCAATTAGATATAGTAAAAGGACACCGACGTCTGAATTGATCTCCAGGCCACCTACTTCAAAGTTATTTTGAAAATCAAGGATCATTTTTCTTCTAAGGACAGCTTTCATAAATCCCCAATCGTTATTGTCAGTGTGAACGGGTATACAATCAACAATCTGCGCTAGAATAAGCACGCTGCGCCGGCTCGCTAGAGATAAACCGGCGCAAGATCCGAGAAAAAGCGTCCAGATGTGCAGGAGCCAGATCATTAATTGCAACTTTTGCCATGGCTGTCATAACTCTACCTTCGATACTAAGTTGCTTTCGTTGCTAAGGTTAAGGTGAAAAGTGTCCTGGTGATGCATTCGAGTGCGGGGTTGGATGGATGGATGTAGGCGCGTGTTGGGTGCACTTGGGCCAACCATAACCCTAACACATTAGCCGCCATATGGCCGTAGAGGGCTTCTACTTATAGCATCAGCTTCATTGACAATCCCTGAGCCATGAGTGGTATTGGGGTATAGTCGTCGCCTATATTTAGGAGTATCTAAAGGTAGCTGGAACCACCAGCTGACCATGACATTATTACATACTATCGCACATAAATAGCATGGGTTTGCCGCTTGAGTCCGAAATCCGTCAGGCTGAAATGTAAGGCTGGAACCATTTTGACTGTGAGATGCGTAATTATTTAGTCTATGCTACATATGTTACACGTTAGTGAGAAAGCGCTCAACAGCTCACAAAAGAATATGATAGGGTGCAGCGAGGGACTGCTAAAATCTCCGTCGACCCAGTGATGATGCTAATGCACATTATACGATCGGGAGTCAATTGACAATGAAGAACCCCAATATGCTTGGCTGCCATCCCAGAGGGAAATGGATGGGACACATGCAGGACTTTGATCCCCGAATGCATATGTTAACCATCAATGGACAGGTTATGAAGCTTATGCGCTATCAAGGGCAATATGCTGACAACCTCACCAAAGAACAGCTGATATGGTCGCGTGTGGTAACGAGAAGGTCAGAATTTCCGCAACTTCCAGTTTCTCTTCGCGACCATATTCGTGCATGAAATCGGTGCTCATCTGCTAGTGACTTTCCTTCGGGATGGGCGTGTCAATACGCCGCCTGAGATTACCGTGGATGGATACGGTTCACGTAGTGTGGGAGAATCTGGGATTCTTGGAAGCGCACCTATTTGGTGGCACAACTGAGTATTATAGAGGGAAGTCGCAGGGTATGCGTCAGGCATGCGATTCGAATTCTAAGTCATGTGCCCCTTGCTGATTCGCAAAAGACAGAGATACCATATCAAATTAATAACCAGAAGAGGGTATGGATGATAAGCACCGAAACTATCAATAAGATATACGAATACAGTAAGGTATTGCTTCTCAGATCTTGGGTTCTACCTTCGTTCTTAGTTGCTTTCGGGACTACGGAATTCAGTTCTCTATTCGCAAGGGTGGGTAATCCTGAGAGCCTACGTAATCTGAAATCAATGGGCAATAATGCCCCTGCTTCGAGCGCCATCAGTAGGCGTAGAGCAATGTTGGCTGGGCGTTTTGACTTTGGTCGTCTGGCAGGACACAGAGATAAGGGCTCTGACGTTATGATAGTAGCCAACAACCCTAGGAAGATGTTGATGGAATGTTGGCATGTGGTTACTATTCTTTAACGTTGCTTCCAAGTTATCCATTTCATTCTTCTGTTCGAATTTGTTTTTTCGAACTTTGTACGCTATGCCGTGTCATGCCATGCCTGATTTCCTAATGATCTAACGTTCCATATCTCACCCAAGTACCTGCCTCTCTTTTGTCCTAATATATCTCTGCGTTTAGCTCTCTACCGACCACTTAAAGAATTATAAATGTGTGCGAAGCTGCTTTACGGTTTAATACATCCTCATAGAGGTACAAGGATGCTCTTCGTATGAATAGTCACAAAAGACTAACGAGACATATGATAAAGAGAGAGCGTTCCACATTAGATATCAAACTGTAGGGAGATAAGCAGCGAAAAAAATTTGCCGAGTCAATGGAACAATGAACGGTAGGTAGACAACACAAGTCGCCTTGTCGCCGCTCTAACTAGACTTTCCAATGCTGATACATAGGCGCTTAGAACAACCTTATAATCCTCAGCTATACCTAAAGCAAAAATATAAAATGCGTACGACAACATCTCAACGCGCAGCAACACCACAATTAGCACCCCCACTCTCCGCAAGCGCTCTGCTAACAGCCGAAGAAACAATATCAGCCAGCTCCCCATGATCATATTTCACAGTGATCTTTGTTGGAACCGCATTAGGAGATGACGACGGTGATTGAATCCGACGAAACATCGTAAACAAAATCAAATAACCCATTGTTTGAGCGACAATCGGGGTGTTCAAGAATGCCCATAACATTCGGCCCGCGGTGGAGGCTGGGTGGGATTCTGGTAGAGACCTGGCATATTTTATGACGCGGTCAAGAATGAGGAATAGGGCAAGTATGGCGCAGCCTGTGGCTAGGCTGGAATAGACTTGGTTGATGTTTTGGTTGAAGGAAGCAGTGGACATAGTTATAGGGTTTTGGAGATGTGGGGGTTATGCTGCTGTGTGTGTGTGTGTGTGTGTGTGTGTGGAGATTTAATGAGGAAAATGATGGAAAGCGCGAGAGATACCAATATGTTAAATATAAGAGGCAAACGGTGATCATCATTCAAGGCAGCCTCCAAGAACTCCTTGTCGGGTATGGGATCTGACGTTGGTTCAGGAAGGTTTAGATCGACAGCCCTAAGGATTGCCCAGCCACACTCAACGGCCATACAACTGTCAGATTTGCCACAATTCTGACCAACACATAAGACCAAAACCGTGGTGCAATTACACGCGATTGACTTGAATAGAATAGCCCATCGAAAGACACAAGATTGAAAGTACTATTTTGTAGGTAGTGTGTATGTCAGAGTATCAGCTCAGCTTTTCGCTGATATGGTACACCTATTTCTGACTATAGAAGAATGAGTATAATGAGTATACAGAGCTTGTATACTTATGAACAAGCTATATGGAACAGAACTAGGATCATTATGAAGAATAAAAACAGCGAGGCGGTTTTTAATGAGTATGACCCTTAAACGGCCGACAGATTGTTCCTATGTGCAGTAAGGAATCGTCCTGTCATTCTGTAGACTCCTTCGTCATCAGAAATGTCAATGTCAAATGTGTCTCTCCGTGACCTGCGGAATACTCTCCGCTACCGACCTATGGTGCCTTAGCGATAGAAGCCAACAAATACCCAGTGACGTTCCACGCGACCTCTTCAATGGCACTGGTGAAGACATGAGCGGGATAATCCAAGGTGTCTTCACATCTCTTCTTGAAGTTATTGGTATATGTATCAACCCATGCTTCATAATTTGCCATAATTTGTGAGTATCGATGGCGGAAATATCGACAGCTCATCCGATGCCTCTGTATAGGATTCTCCAGCGTAGTTCGGCTCATTTAAATTCAGCCAAATATAATCAGTTCCGTAGTCAGCAAAGATGCGATAGTGCCGTCCAGTTTCGGTTGTGGAAACGGATTGTTCACTAGATAGGCACTGGCTCCTCTGCCATGGAATTACAAAACCGATAAGAAGGCTTGGTGCGTCGAGTTCATATTTGATAGCGATAGTACATTCAAAAGTTGTTTTGATGAAAAGAGTGATCGTCTGGTGCTGTTGGACTCGACTGTCGTTCCGCAAGGGTGGCATCTCCAAGGTTTCGTACGGTCTCGATGTATCGCTGGGATTGGGATTGGCTGCAGAAGGTCGTAAGCGGCTTGAGAAGACCGGGAAGTATTATCATTCTATGTATGAAGTTGTTTTAAGAGTGCCATGGCTTTTGGTTACGTTGTAAAGGTCTAATTATATTCAGGGTGGGGTTATCGGCCCGATCCGAGCAATATATGGAGTTAACGCTGTCAATTCCCGAGGAGTTGCTCCAAGATATTTATAGACACCATAACAAAGTTCCGCAGATTATTCTCATTTACCATACTTGTAGAGAATGTGTAGCTACAGAGGCCTACTCATCAGATGATATATATCTTGGAAAAATCGGAATCCGTAAATTCTCACTCTTGGTATTTCGAGACCTAATAAGAACTTTTGGCCAACGCCGTATTACGCGTCCCCAAGAAGTTGCTATTAGGAGTCATCTGCCTGATTTAAGTTGCTACTAAATGATGCATGGCTGTCCGATTGCACGAGAATAACTAGAATCGAAAAAAATCCACTAAATTGTCTAGTTCGCGTGAGATGTTACATGTCCTCCATCATCAATAACTCAAAGCAACTGATAATTCAAGACCCAATGTTCCTGGAGAAACAAAAGCCCTAACTGAAGGCCACCCTTTGGCACTTCAAAGCCCCAGATCCCGATCATTTTGCCGGAGGGCAGGTCTTGTTCAGGTCTATTTTGGCCAATGACACTTATGGAGTCAATTCTATGAACTCGTTTAGATAGGTCTAAGCGGTAGCAAAAGTTTAGAATGTCTGCGTCGAAAACCGTGTTTCGGTCGGGAATGTTGTCAACTATCTTGTGGGATTTTTTATTCCCCGTGTCTTGATTCATGGTGTGAACCTAGGTTACTTGTTAGGTATTTCTCTGCAACAAGGGCTGGGTTACACACATGTATTCCGAGAAAGCCGTGGTCGTTCCGGAACAGGTCAATCATGTGGATTTTATCGCCCGGGCTGAACTTCATAGATTGTCGGGTTTGAGGCCCAGTGACATTGCCCATGTCCCTAGAATCACCAAATCGGTAAGTGGCTCTCAGCCCTACTATAGTGTCCGGAGTTTGTCGACTATGAAAGCAGGCGAGAGACGAAAGTGTGTCGGATTGGTCGCCCTCTTTTAACAAGACGTTCTGTGTCGCAGCCCATAGCTTAAGGGGTGGAATGTTCACTGGATCACAAGGTGTTATTTTTGTGTTAGGTATCTTAGGGCTCAAGATGATGCGGAAGAAATCCCATGCGGAATCGAATGCCCAGACAAGATGTGACTATGGGGTATCAGTAAGCATATCTGGTATCGAGATGAAAAGATTTGCAATATATCCGCTCACCAGCTTTTCTAAACGACTTTCTCGGAATCTAAAGACAGTAAACCCATCTGTCGAGCACGGAGGTTCATCAGGATACGTTTCGGTTCGGATAGTAGTGGATATCGAGATTTGAACAACACGACCGGGATGGGACTCCTCGCGGAACTTAGCCTCATCCTCTGCAGACATTGTATCCTTTGTTAACAGTAGTGTTATTGCGATTATTTTTCTCCCCTCTTTCCAGAGCCATAGAACCTCCTTCCGAGGTCCATTGCCCAACAATTACAGATCGCCTTGATCCATGATAATTTATCCATAGACCGGAAATTTTATTAGGATCGCGAGGGCGTCCATGATCGCCATAGGAAAATGATATCTGTCTGACTCCATCCAGAGCCGCAGACGTATATGCCATGCATCCATTTGATGATATTTCTTTTGGCACATTCACCCGTAATGCTGGGGTTAGCGCCGCAGCTGAAACGGTAGGGTCTGGTAAAGTCTCAGTTTTATGGCGTAGGCAAGGTTCATATCCTCACAACTTGCTTACAGATTTAACATGCTCGCAGCCGATTCGGCGCGCTCAGCCACTTGGAGAGGCCATCCATCATCTCTCCGGCGCTTTGCCAGACGTTATTGGGTAGTTGAATATACACTGTACTCCTCCCTAAGGCGCAGCGCATCCTCATCAAGTCTCTTATAAATTTCGGAACAAAGTTTGCGCCTGGAGCCGTCGGGTCCCCGTAGACGATGGCGGGCCAACGCCATTCGGTAAGGGTCCTCCTTGAGCGCATCGCTCGCAGGAGCACTTCCCTGGCCCGCGTTACCGAAGAGTGTATTCGGAAATCCTGTCGTCAGCCGTGGTCTCTTTGGCGTAGGCTTTTCCCGGCGCGAAGACAAATTGCATTTTGGGAGTTCTGTAAATCCTAATATCCTTGGCCTTTCCAGACTCAATAGTAATCTGGCTTCGATGTAGATAACCGGTCCTTCAGAACTACTTCATCGCCGATGTGCAATTGACCGTCCTTCCAATTGAAACCTGCGCTAGGCTGATCCATAATGGGTTTGAGTGCTCGTTGAGTGACGGAGGAAGCCTAAGGCCTGGGTTGTATGGGCCAAGAGGTGGAAGGAACGTATAGTAACACGCAAGATAATTCATTCAGCACGCTAAAGTCCTTTGCAGGAAAGCATTGGGAGCTAGAGGCAAAACACTGGGCTATATTCGCGATAACAGTCGTATAGCTTTGTTTGATACTGACAAAGGCCTGCTCCATTGTACCCTTTAGAGAGTGTATTTTGTGTGGACTTCTTTGTGACAATTGCGTAGTTCAAGGGAATCGCGTGTTGAAAGTACAGCTGTAGAAGTTTTTGCCAGCCATAGCGTTATAAAGCCATATTACCTCCTAGATGAAGAAAGCCTTTGAGGTGTCTTTGCATATGTTGTGAGTGTCTGCTAACGAAAGCCCTCCTCTATGTTGATTTAGAGATGTCTTTTCTTTGTCGGCCACTGCTGGGCCTCATTGTCTCATAGGTGGCCTACTACCTATAATAAATTCATTAAGATAGAGCTTCTTTATGAAACGATGAAGATATTAGAATGGCAGACTCAGATCGCACCGTTTTAACAAGGTCTATCGACTCTTTCGGCTTATACATGTATCATATTATCGTAATCAACCCCCGTGCACACGATCAATCTCCTAGCGGATGTCCCGGTTGAGGCTTTCTAGACGTCAGGGTTGCTGGCTGCAGCACTAGTATGCCTCGGCGCATCAAGAACCTCATTCAACCTTAGGGGGGTGCTATGAAAAGAGGTCCATACATACGTAGGCTGTAAGACAGTTCTGAACGGCTTCAATTCCGAGGGGAATATTCCAAGTATTTATTAGATCATTTTATCAACTATATTTCTAATTATTCTTTATACTACCCATCGAATGTTTCCAATACTATAGTGTTGTTCACTAGTACTCTACTTATCGCTAGTTCTTATCAAAAACCCGGGCTGCACAGATAGTACTATTTTTCGTAGTCAGTGGAGATACTTTTTTATAAAAATAGAGGGTGTAAGTTTTAGTTAGCACACAGTTGTAGAGTTTAGTGAATGCATCGACTTCAATACAGTCAATGATGCCTCAAGGTACGTCTATTCATAGGGAACTTAATCACTGGGAGCTGGTCAGCCACTGTATTGAAAGTAGGTACGTGTCAGCTTTAACTGTCTTGTATCAACCACTAGCAAACAGAACCAGCCGTCCAGATCCTGAACAAGAAACAAAAGACAGTGGCGGAGGATATCATCTGAACGAGTCTAGTCAGACTTGGTATAGATCACAGAAGAAAACCGAAAATCCGAGATGTAATCAAATACATCACCCAACACCATTCGCGAAGGAGCATCCAATGCTTAGACAAATGCTGCATGTTCATCATCATCATGAGGGAAGGGAAAAAAAAGGTGAGAGGCTACAAATCACGGAGCAAGCTGCCCTCGGCAAACGGATTCTCGGGGGAAAGGTCCAGCATCGGCTTTGCCGCATTCCGGTCTCCCGTCGCGACTCCATGGCCTTTCGGGGCTCCGGTTATGACGGCGACCTGTGCAGAGCGAGCCAGAAGACTATGAGGAATGAACGGATCCTCGCGTGGTTGCACAGGATCTGCGGGGGAGGTGGGAGAGGTAGGGGTTGTACGAGAGTACTGGGGCCGCTGCTGACTACTGGCACTGCGGTTGGTATTGGAGCGTTTTCGGGTCCGAACATCTGCGGCGGTGGGCGACGGCAGCTCTGGTCGTCTCCAAGTCGTCGCGGACGGGATTGCAATTCCACCAGGAGGCTCAGGTCCGGTAGCAGCTTCAACGAGTGGCATCCCGGGCTCAACGGCGACCCCTCGGCCCTTTCGACTATGTTGGGGGGGCTCTTGGTAAACAGGCGTCAGATCAACCAGCGGCTTAGCCTTCATCGACATTGCCCGTTTGACCAGGGCACTGGGGTCGGGCGCATGCGTCGATGTCATTGTGTTGGAGCGACTGTTTGAGCGGCTATTGGCTCGACTGCTGGGGACGGCGAATGGACGACGCGAGTCCATATTACCCACAAGGCCACCGGAGAATGCCTCTTCGTTCGCTTTCTTCTCCTTTTCTTCTCTCTCCTTCATGGCTCGATGGCGTTGCGTGTACGTTCGACCCAAAAGGCCGCCCGTAGCGAAAGGAGACTCGTCCGAAGACTGTGCCGCAGACAGATCGCTCTCGTCGGAGAGAATTTTAGGGAATGACGATGGCGGCGGCGCGTGTTCTCGCGTGCTCTTCTTCATGGAAAACAGGTCTTTGGCTTTAGACTTCGAACGATCCATGGGAGCATCGCTACTCTCCCCGCCGGAGTGTACTGGGGAATCCAAGTTTAGCAAAGGTTTACGAGGCCTTTTTAGACCAGAGAAAGCATCGTCCGCGGGCGGTTCAGTCTTATCCTCTGGACTGCCTGCACCAAGCTTGGTCACCAGGTACCAACTTCGCCAGGATTGCACCGCACGGTACCAAGTGTCGGCAACGGCTTTGTCATTGGTGCAAAAGAAGTGCACAAAGTTCTCGGTAGAGAGAAACATGCTGGATTTCTGCTGACTTTTGATGGCCTGGCAAATTTTCTTCGGCGGTTTCACATTATTTGACAGGTAACTAGACGTTGGCGAGTAAATGTCAAAATCCGACAGATGGCACACGTTCACAGAATCCTGGCCTTGCTCCTTCTTGGACCAGGTGATCTGTCCGTCGGCGCGTAAGGTGATGTAACGCTTGTCCCATTTGCGCGGACGCTGGGAGTAATACATGTGCAATGTCACATCCGCCGGTGCTTCAGGGGGAGCATTGCGCGGGTCCAATAAAGAGAGCGCATCGAGGCTGGCTGCAGGTACGATGATCAACGTATTCTCCTGGTCATGCGCCCACGAGTTCATCACATCTCGGACACATTCGTACCGGCGCAAAGCCCGTTCCAGCCCGAGTTCTCCAAATGATTCCATGAGGATGAACTTTGGAGGGTCGATTTGGTCGGCCAGACATTCTGCGGCAAGAAACAATAGGTCGTTCGCGGTGGTGGTTGGAGTAACCCGAAGATTCAGCGACGTTTTCCGGTACTGGACGACCACTCGGCGCTCGCCCGCATTGACAGCGGAAACAGGAGCATCAATGCCCGGGAAACGGTTTCCCACGCTTGTATCAATCGCTGTCACCTCGTTGGTCGCTTTCTCCGTGGGTCGAGAGGTCTTAGCCATTTCTTTGTTCGAAACTGGTTGCGGTTCATGGCTCGCGCGCCGGCTTGCGACCACATCTCCGTCCATCCGCTGGTGCCTCTCGGTATTCTTGACGTCCCTCTCACGCGTCGTAGTTCTCCGACGTGGAGCCGGCGCAGCAGGCTTCTTAGTGTCTCCGGTCAGGCGATTCATTGCATCCTGCCGATGCTTCTGACGCTGTTCTTCATCTTCCTCGCTGTCTGTCAGGAACGGGTTCACCTTGGCGAGTTCTTTCATGTTGAGTGCCCTCTGTCGGTTGTCCGGTCTTGCTGACGGAGAGGTCTTCGACACCGTCGTTGTTTTGGTCTCGTCTGAGTTACCTCGCGAACGCTGCTGGAGATGGTCACCATTTGTGTCTCCGTGGGTTTTGGCTCTGTGGGTCAGAACGCGGTCTCCCGGGACTGACACCGGGGGCTGAGGAGGCGCAGTATGAGCCGAGTCCGTTGCATCCCTCTGGCGTCGATAGCGCGACATGCTTCTCTTGACCGCAGAGTTCACGCCATTCGCAGCGACCATGCCATCTGACGGCACGGGCCGAGATGCGCTGGGAGGACTGGGGAGAGTCGACACCGGTGGCTGGAGGATTGAATGTGGCTTTTGGGACGCGGCCTTCCTTACAGACCGGTAGCGGGAAAATTTCATGGGCGCTGGGACCTGGCCCGCCGTCACCAGACTTTCGGGTTTTTCCTTGGCCATATCCGTTGTGTTGTCGATAGTTTGCGCACTAGATCCGAGGACTAACAGCGTCGCATAGACACGGTGTGCATAGCACGTAAGGCTCCGCGGTCAATTGCAGGTGTGCGATGTGGGTTGCGGCTCAGGAGGTATGAACACCGAATCGTGCTGGAGCGAATTAAGAAGAGAAAGGGAGAAAAAATTTGAGTTCAATGTGTCGGCGTTGCCCTGCGTAGTGCGCTAATCAAGGCGGTTCCTGGAGGGATTCAACACAAAGCGATCGACGACCCGAGGGGAAGGCGAGTGAAATAACAATGGGGGTGATTCTCGTTTGATCGCACCCCCTAAACGTTGCATATGTGTCGTATGTATGTTTCACAGGGCGTTTGACCAGCTCATTTCCCGCCAGTCAATCAACACCCACGACCGATTAAGAAAAGGGGGCCGGATGCATCAGGACAAGGTATATCAGAGAATCTGAATCTGGGCTGGAATGTGCGGAGATACAGTAGCGCAAATCAACGGTGGGGAGGAAGAGTGTGGATGGGCGAAAAAGTGGAGAGAGGATTTTAATGAAATGAAACACGAACAAGAGGTGAGGGAAAAAAAAAAAAAAAAAAAAAAAAAGGGAAGGGGGGA